>VZSE01000995.1:83159-105585 GCA_013398275.1 Promerops cafer | reverse complement strand
AAACAGAACAGAGATTTGGGGATCACAAAGTCAACCTAGGGCACTGCTTCTGCCCATACTTCTTCCACCACGTGCATTTTCCACCCACTGTGCTTTTGGGAAGACAGTCAAGACATGTCCCTGCAGCCTGGTTTCAGCATGGGAACAGCAGCCATTCCCTTTCACCCACTGGGCCCTGATACCTTTCCATAGCTACCTACATTTTGGGCCCTAGTACCTCTCTGGACAGCAACTTAATGTGAATACTGCTATGCTATCCTGGTTTCCCAGCCAAAGACAATACCCAGAATTGGTAACAAGGAAAGCAAGTAGCATCAGTTTGGTTTTGTAGTAAGAAAGGTGATGGGAAAACTCTTGTGCGCTGATGTACTCATCCTGGTTATTGACAGATAACCTGCCACTTTCCTCAGACTGCTCTTTCTCCTGGGTATGCTTTTTGTGTTCATGTGATACAATGTGGAGAGTGGAGCTCTCAGGATTTTCAGAGGGGGTTTGGCTTGCTTTTTCTGTTTTGTTTATGACAATGTCTTTCTCTGTATTTTCTGAAATGCATGGAACATTTTTTAATCGTATGTTTTCAGCATTGTTTCATAGAATAAATATTATAATGAATGACTTTTATTGGACTGAGTGTCGCCTTTTTTAATTGAACTAATTGGGTCTGTTTAGCATTGTCTCAATTGAGGATGGGGTGAAAGCACTGAAAATAATAAAGTATCATATTTTGTGTACAGCACAATTGTTTTCAGAATACCATTCTAAGCACCTATATATTGAACCTTAACGCATGGGTTTAGGTTTATTCTTTAGACCCTGCAACCAGGTACTTAGTTAGCAATTGCTAAAAATGTTGCACAGACACACAAGACTGTTAGGAGAGGTTAAGTCACACTAAAGTAGAGATGTGAAGCATATGAGGGTTCATGTTGTGCTGTGTCCTACCCTGCCCATCCCCATCATCCACCCTTTGTATCTGAAAGTCTGCACTGCAGTTTGTCCTGAAAGATAGCAATAAAGCCAACCCATAAGTTTGGGGATTTTTGTTGATATTGAATCCTTACCTGTTCCTTTTCCTGGATTTTATGGAGGAAGAAAAAGCCTAGGCCAAATGTTCATATATACTCTGTTCAAATGTTCACTATACTCTGCCAGCCTTGTGGTTGGACCTTATAACATGATCATACCAGAAGTGTAATGGATTATTTTGGGTTAGAATTAGTCTTACACAGTCCACTTTCAAATGTAAACAATGTATTGTAATCAGACACATATTTCAAATGTTACGCAGATGCTTAAGTGTCTTTCAGAATCAGGGATGTAGAAAACATGCAGAGGAGTTATGGTATGTGACCAGAACAGCTCTGCCCAGCACTCGGTAATGTGGGAAATGCAGCTCTGATCTTGCCAGAAATACCCTGCTTGCTTTCTTCCCTCTTTCTCTGTTTCACATGCTGTGATACCAAACAAAAAGCCTCTCAGCAGAAAGGTTTCTTTTCTGGAGGAAATGGAGAGTTGGAATTTCTCATTGTGGTGAGCAGCAGTTTCTTCTGTTCCTTGTCATGGTGGCTCCTCCTTCTTGGCTTAGTCAGCACTTGACATTACAAGGCTGTGTTTGGCAAGCCTGGGCCCAGCTCTGTGGCACAAATAGTGGTATCCATGTTCTGACAGGTTTCTTGTGCTTCGTGCAGATGGACAGGAGGCCTGTTACTGCCTCCATCATCCTTGATTGTCTGGCAAGCAAAAATCTGTGACACATAGTTACAGCTCTAACTGCAGCTTTTCCATCTGCTCTAGATGGTGTAGTCCATTACAAAATGTAGGATTCCCAGCAGCAACCATTCATTAAAATTCCATGGCTTCCATCACGTAGCAGGTCATGCTGTGTTAAACATTTTTTGGCCTTAGCTGGTTTTCTGGGAGTCCCTTATTTTAAAACTTGAAGTTTAGCAGTTCCCCTTGAAAATCAGCAAGTGATTCATGCTTGTTTGCTGCTCTAATGCTCATACTCTTCATCCTTGTTGGGGTGGCTCCTAGGAGTGATACAGCCAAGTCCTCTGGTCAGGAGTCTCATCTAGTTCCCTAAATAATGTAGGGTGGTATAGTCTTACCCTCTCTTTGTGTAGGCTGGGTACAGCCTTTCACATGTTTCTCCTCCAGTGAGTGAGCACAGCTAGTTCTCTCTCACAAGTACTGAAGAAAGGAAATCTTCAGCCAGACCCATTTGCCGAGCTAAAGGTGGGTATCTCTTGGAAACTGTCCACAGTCTTAGAAAATGCTTTCTGTACTAATTGGTGTTTACACCAACACCAGAATTCCTGCTAGGGTTAAGTGTAGTAAGACTGAACTCAGTGGATGATGATGGACTAAGCACTGTACAGTTGCACCAATCCTTTTGGGGAGTGTAACCCAAGGATGGACCAGATAGTGGCAGCTTCATAAAAAAAAGTGCAGTAGGTCTTGTCTTTTTGTATGCTGTGTGAGTGCTGCATGCAGTGAAGGGGATACATTTAATTGACTCATCACTTAACTGAGAACATTTTGTAATTATGTGTTAAAAAAAAGAAAATAATCACAGTCTGCTTTCATAATCTGATAATAAATGTTTGTCAAAGAATCAGTGTCCTGTTAAGTGCTTTTCAAATACTGTCTTATATCAGGGGTTTATTTTAATGTAGTAGACAAATTTCAAAAAGCTTTTCTCTGTCTTGAAAGCTGAAATCTGGCCAGCTTTGAGACTGCCTGTGACTGATTGCTTTTCCTTTTCTTTCCCTTTTACATTTTAGGGTGAAGATTAACCTACATCAATAATAAATCTAGTTTTTCCTGAAGATCTGGAGGAGTTTTGGGATCGTAGCTCCATTTGCTACTTTCCAAGAAATTGTAATCTCTATAACTACCTATAAAATTACTGTTAATATAAGAAGTAAATGTTTGAGACTAGTCTCAAAATGCAGAGAAATCAGAGGACAAGATGAAATAAGAACCGTAGTCCTCCTCATTGTGCTCAAGAGTTACAGCATGGGTGACAGAGGACGGGGCTGATGTAGAAATCCCTGTTGGAGGTAAGCAGGGCAAAATACCAGTTTGTGAGTTCCTGCTCTTAGTGTCACTGAACATTAATTTCTCCAAAAGTTATGTCAATAAATTAATTTCTTACATGACTCCATTGTGAATTTGTATGAGAAAACATAAGCTTCTAATTCACAGTAACACCTGAAGTGTCCCACACTGAATAGCACATCAGTGGACTAAAATTCAACTGATGCTGATTTATGGAACGTACAGATTTTTGTATGTAGATCTATCATGGCCTTCCAGTGCCTGAGGGGAACCTGCAAGAAAGATGGGGAGGGACTATTGACAAAGGCCTGGAGTGGCAGGACAAGGGGCAATGGCTTCAAACTCACAGAGAAGGTTTAGATTAGATATTCAGAAAAAATTCTTTACTGTGAAGTCTATAACAGATTGCCCAGAGAAGCTGTGGATGCCCCATCCCTGGAGGTGTTCAAGATCAGGTTGGATGGAGCACTGAACAGTCTTTAGATTGCAACTAGAAAATGCTGTCATTGGTCAGCTAATGATTTTCAGCAGCACTTCATGAAAAAAAAAAAAAACCAAAACAACTTAAACTGCTTTTCAGTTTGTTTTTTTTCCTCCATAAAAAGCACTTGGGAAGTAGGAGTTTTGCTTCCATAACTAGTACAAGATTAACGTTGCTTTTTGGTGTCAGCCTTGATCTCACAACTGGCTTAATCAATGCTACTAGCACTAACTGCTGCTTCAAGCAATTCTTGTTTATGATCTCTATATGTTTGGGTGGGTGTTGGTGACATTCCTAACTGTGCTGCAGCTGATTAAGTAAATGTGTGAATAAAAGACTACAAGTGGATTATAAAATGTGTGTTTTCATGAGACAGGCTGTTCAGTGTGAATAGAAATAGCCCATGAAGGGTGACTTACTCCCATATATTCTTTCTCATGGCAACTTTCAGAATACATTTGGATCAAGTTCAACAGTGCTGCCAACTGCAATGCTGGGTGTTCCTGTGGCAGTGCATTCCAGCAGTGTCCTCCAACTTTACCTTCCTTATGTGGCATGCTCTGAGTGCCCACTGCTGTAAGAACAGTCCTTCCCTGCTCCCTATCAAACACAGAGCTGGCCATGTTGGTAGGTCAGTGTTTTCTGCTTTGCATTTCTGGGCTTTTTCTTTCCTCTCCCCTTTGAAATTTCCTTTTTGGAATGCATTCCTTCTTTGGTACAGAAAAAGACTATTCTGTGAATCTCCTTTCTTTCCCAAGTAGCCTGACAGCTATTTTCAAAAGCTGTCAAGGGTTCCTTTTCCAGAGGACTGTGTATGAGTAACCATGAGTTACTCTGCAGTTTGTGCCTCTGTACATGTGTACTACACTCAGCAACTCACCCCTTCTGCATTTCATGCACTGTGACATCAGTGTAAATGCCCCTTCTGCACTGTACTGAATAATGGCATCACCCTTTGTAGCACAGGACCCTCTTGTTTCTCAACCTAGCACAAGCAGTGCTGGTACTGGCTCACCCCAGAGTGGTTTTTGCTTGCTCAAGCATTCTGATGAGCTGTATGGTCAGGAGGAAGGTGACAGCATTAGCAGACAGCAGTGATGTTGTTCAGTAGATGCTGGGCATGTATTGAAACAGTTCTGCAAAGTGTAATTCTTCATTACCTTGAAACATTGGGATTTGGATGATTCTGTTACTTGTATTTCTGTACAAATCTAGGTTGCCCAGCATTTTCAGCAGTGGTTTCAAATGAAAGGGCAAGTTCAGTTTAGGTTGCCATATCTGAAATAGCCTGAGGAGTTAAGGGAGGGATTAATTTAAAAAATTTTGGCCCAAAGTAATCTATCTCATGAACATAGCCTAGAAAAAGTTTCATCGAAGTACAGTAATAGTGCTAGTTTTCCATTTAAATCTGGAATCATATATGGGATCTCAGATGGTGAAAGGGGAAGGAGATATTTTCTAGCTTTCTAATTAGCTAATTACTCTTGTGACAAGTCTGTGTGCAAACCTTCCCAAGGTGATAGTGCTGCAGGATCTCTTGATGAGAACAGTGATACTATTCTCACTTCAGCAAGCTGGATTTCTCATTACTTTATTCTTAGGGTTCCTCACTTTCTGAAATAAAATCGTAATTAGCTTTTTAATTACTGGTACACCAGTGCA
The DNA here is from genome assembly GCA_013398275.1 of Promerops cafer. Taxonomy (NCBI): domain Eukaryota; kingdom Metazoa; phylum Chordata; class Aves; order Passeriformes; family Nectariniidae; genus Promerops; species Promerops cafer. The sequence continues at coordinate 100,382 of VZSE01000995.1, read as the reverse complement.
GCCAATGTTGCTTGCTGTGAGTGTTTGAGAAACAGCCAATTAACTGTTTCAGCTTTTTGGATTTACATAATCTTTTTCTTTCCTTTTTTTTTTTTTTTTTCAGTATCCACTTAATGTCATCATTTCAGTCCAATACCACTAAATGAGAGGCATTATTAATGGAAATTATATTGTCTACACATGCTGGCAGATAAAAAAGGCTGACTAACAGCTGGAGAACAATTATAAAGGTTGTCTAATTTAATCCCTCTGCCCTGAGCTACTTGTGGAATGAGCATAGTTGCAGTTCTGTGAATGTATTCATAAAAAAATGTGGGCAGAATGATGAATGGCCTCTTGTGATTGCTTGCATTCACCTTGCATTTTTTTTCCTCAGTCATCTTCTTTGCATGAAATAGGGCATTTGAAAAAACAAATGCACCTATTACTAATACAGCTTAGCATTGGTCTGTCAGAAATACTACCATGAGCTGTAACTTTAAATATGACCTGGTACCATGGATTAAAATTATTTTCTTTCTTACTCCAAAACTTCTTTTCCCCTGTCTTTTATTAGCATACAACTGTTTTCGGATATCAGTGAGAATTTTATAAAGCAGCAATTTCAAGTTAATTATAAGGAATAGAGAGAAGTGCAGGGATTGACAAGGATGCTTCTAAGTGCTAGTTTCTTCCTGTGTGCCATTTTTCTGCCATGCTTGGTTGGAAGATCTACATGGAGGTGGTAAGAGTGGAGGATCAACACTGGTGCACTCCAGTTTTGTTTCTGATGTCAGGAGCCTTCCAAGGAGCACTGAGAGCCTTTGAGGACACAATTTTACTGTAGCAAGGGACAGGGAAAGCTTAGCTAGTAATGTTTCTCCTGCAGTGATCAGGCTACAAGAAAGAGCCAAGTGTGGGGGCCAGTGCTTGGCAGCAATTGTTTCTCCTGGATAAGGTGACATTTGGAAGCCTGGCCCCCTGCAAACTCCTCTTCTGCCCTTCAAAGAAAAATGGAACTTGAGTTGCTTTTCATTAAATACTTCCCTTAAAGACCAGTCTCCAGTGATTTGTTACCTGGTTAGGAATTTCTTCTGGCAGTTAACATGATCAACGTGCAGGAAGTGATCTTTGAAGATGCAGTTGTGCTGAGGGCCACATCTGCAGCATCCCTCTTCTTACAGAAAAAAACCCCATAAAATCCCAAGAATGAAGATTCTGACAAAGATGCCCTGAGTGAGTGTGAAAGACCAAGTCAGTAATGTGGCAAGAGCTGTTTCAGAGTCTGCAAAAAGCCAGAGGAGAGATGAGCTCCCAGCAGTGAGTTAATGCAATCAGGTCTACTCCTGCTGCATTTACAGCTGGCTGGTGACTAATCTGAAATCTTGCTAACTCTGGATATTTCTTATTAATTTTCCTTCCTGTATTTGGATCAATATGGGGAGGGACTCTGTGGAGTATGTGTAGAAGTGGAGATGGTAAATCTCCAGGGCTGAAGAGAAGAGCTGTAGTGCCTTTGGAAATAAGGTGGGTAATTACATCCATCTGTATGTGGCCTCTGCTGCCTAATTCTACGTGGCCTCAAAAAAATTCAATTCCTTGATCAGTCCCTTTTCCTCAAAACCATCTCTTCCTTTTACTGGTACATGCAGGAAAAAAGCTTGTGTCTGCCTAGGCATGAGACAAGAACAAATTTAATTATTTGGTGGTGTAATATTTTTTTCTTTTTCTATTCCCCTGCAAATGTAGGACCAAATTGAGAGCTGGTGTAAAATGCTTGAGATGCTGCACACAAAGGAATTACTTCTGCCTTTGTCACTTCTGAATATTATCCAGGGACCAGTTTCATGAAACAAATTAAAGACTTCGTGTGTGTTAGCAGTAGTGTAAAAAAAAAAATCTGTGGTTTAGTCCAGACTGCTCATCAGGAGGTGACATTTATACAACAATCTTCCAGTAGGTGTGTTATGTTTTACTAGAAGCCAGTTCAAATAAAGCTTCTGTAATTTATAATGGCTTATTCCACAACACTTGCTAAGTTGAAAAGAGCCAACTAATAAAGACGTATTAACTTACAGAATCACTTAGGGAGTTAATAACCCTTCCTTTGAGCATATGGGTCTGGCTTTAATAAACTTCAAATCTGCTTTTTGTTCTTTTAAACAGGAAGGATCTGATATTGAGAAGGGCTGAGCAAACTCAGAATTTCAGCTGCGATTGATGGCGTGTGTTCAGCACCTTGGAAAACCAACTCCTAAATCAATGTCAATTAAATCTGAATTTAAATGGATTGAGGAGACCAAAAAAACTCTGGGGATTCTTAAGTGGGCATATGGAAACCCTTAAGTCCAATTATTGGTGATAGCCACTTTGGTGTCACCTCTGTGAAGCTGGTGGAAAAATAGGTACAAGTGATGTGAATCTCTGCTTCTCACTAGCCCCAACCCCTCAGCTGGAAATTTTTAAAATATACTTTACTGAAAATCCAACTTTCTGCTGAAATAAGAAGGAAAGGACATAATTTGACAATTTGTAATAGGAATTCCCAAGGGCAAGCCCCTTAATATCAAGTATAAATGGCAGTGATGGAATTTTTACTTAACATGTATCTGCTTAATGGAAAAACAATGTCTAATGGTTGGCACTGTATCATATTCTTACACAGGAAACATTTAAAACTAAGGCATGGATGGGCAAGAGATCCAGGAGTGCTTTCTCCCGGAACTTTTCCTCTGTAGATGGGGTTGTGAACCGGGAGTTTATTCTGTTTGTTTTGTGTCTATATTGATCAGGCAAATTCCTACAGAATTTTCCATTTCTTGCTTAGATAATCCATGATCTGCCTTCAGTCTCTGGCACCTCTGAGGCCTTGGCAAAGCAGGAGGTACCTGACATTGGTGTTACCAAACCCATCTGTCCTAAACCTGCCTGTCCATCTGTCCATCATCTGTCCTAAAATGATGGAAGGAGTGAGAAAGCTTTGTCCTTGCTCTTGTGTTTTTACCAGTGTAGTCTGGGTTAAAAGAAGCCACAGCAAGCAGAGCTAAGCTCACTCTGATACAAGTGTGATTGGGATTTTACTGATGTGGAAAGGTGGTCTAAGAGACCCAGCCTCCAGACTTCACTCATGGCTGCAGGGCTACTTAGAGCCCATGATGTCAATGCAGAACTACCTGCTCACCCAGCCTGGGGACATTGTGTCCCTAGCTGTTGTGTCATGGAAATCCTGGACTTTTCCTGGCCGCCTTCTGTAGTGAAAGACCTTTTGAAAGGTGGGGAAACATGATAGACTTGAAGAAACAAGTGTCCTGTGTGCCCCTGGACTCTGACCTAGCAGGGGGTGGGTAACCATGACCCTTTGGTCCTCTGTGACCTCAAGGCTTATTCTATTCAGTTTCTTCTCTTTAATATAACTACTAACCAAAAGAACAACTGTTGTGTTTCAATCTCCAATCCAAAGTTGAAAATAATACTGCAAAATTGACCTGGCCTGCTTAGCCTAGATCTGATTTTACTGCGTCAGAGGCAATTAAATGGCAAAGAAAAGCTAAGCATATGGTGATGTTTCAGCAAGAAACAACCAGGTCAGAATGTGAACCAGACAGAAAATACTGGTCTTGTCTCACTTTCAAGGTCCTCTTATCTCCTAATTCATGGGAGTTTTTTGCTAGTGGGTTTGATGAGAAATGTCAGATCCTTATTTAATGGGGATTTCTGAATTTGTGAAATACGTACTGGAAGTGTTCCTGTGGTCAGTGAGGGTTCTTCCAACCCTACTTTGTATCGTAGAGGAGGAGGAGGAAGGAAATCTTTTTACCACACATGTAGGATTATTCGTCAGCAAAAGGGATTCCCCACTCCCACATTGCCAGCAGAGGTTTTCCTTAGAGGATGTCAGCTTGGGGCTCCAACGCACATGTGTTCCTGCTCCCTTCTGATGGCAGAGGGAGGCACTCAGCCCTGTTTATTACACCCTGTAGTACCTGCTGCTCTTGTTCTATTCACTTTCACTGCTGCAGCACTTTCCGGCTCCAGGCATGAACACGAACCCAAGTGTGCCACATTTTTTCTGAAAGCAGAAAAAAAAGATAATCCTTCTTTGAGAGGGTTGTCACTGGGGATGTCTCTTGCCAGCAGACAGCAGGGAGCTGGAGATTTTGAAACAGAAGTATGAGGAATGATAGCAGACACCTGCACACTGTCTTCCATTGCCTGCTTTAACACCTGGGATCAAAGTGTCCACAACACTTTTAGGATGCCTTGAGTGTGAAGTGCTTCTGATAGCCTGGACTCGAGGATGTTTGGCCATGCTCTGAGGAGAGGCTGGTCTGGAGCCAGTTCTGTGCAAGAAATGAAAAAGTTGGGTAAAGAAATAACTGAGAATTTGTGACAGAGGTTTACAAACCCAAGACTGCCCAGAGAGAGTGGATGAGGACCAACTATTCACCATGTACTGACTTTGTCAGAGCTAGTTGAGAAGATAAAGAATAGGAAGAAAGTACTTGAGATCCTCAACTGAAAAGAGGTCAAATCCTTGGTTCTCAGGCAAAATGCTCCTGAAATCTGCTCAGATGGGCTCTGAGCAAGCAGAGCGGGGCTGTTTGTCCTGTCCTTCAGACTTTGTGACTAGAGCACTCCGGACCAGCTCTGGATTTACGGAACAGCACCACTGTTTGGCAGTACCCTGTGAAGGGTGTTTGTTCCTAGCAGCGACAACTGGAGGCTGGGAGGACATGTCAGAAGTCCTTCTCTGCTTTCTCTGCCCTGTCCTCAAGTGACCAAGGCTACAGTAAAATGGGGTACTGGGAGGGGCAGACCTCCACTCTGAACCCTACAGAACTCTCCTGTCAATTTTGTGAGAATCAAAAAAAAAGAAATCTTTGCAGGCAAGGGGTGCGGCAGCCTGGGCTGGACCTTCCATGGGCCACATTTATCCAGCAGAGTGAGGGGAATTCACCAATAGGATGCTAGTGCTGCCCTAATTTAGAGGATAAATAGTTAGTAACCTGTGTTTTCTGCTACTGTACTTTTGGGCAATGCTATGGGAATTGAGAAAATAAATCAATATTCCACACATGGACTCAATCCAATTCTTATTAATGAGATTGATAACTGGGTGAGAGGAAAAAAGGAAAAAAAATGCTTTCTGTTTCAGGAAGTATAGATGATTTTGGGTGAAGAAACTTTCATTCAGAAAGTCCATTTTAAACAAGAATGTCTCAGCCTACAGTCCCTTCTTCCTCCTCTTCCTTTCATTAGGTCCTCTTCTTTACCTGCCAGACCCTTGCAGTCCTTCCTCCTGCTTTCCACCCCCTCTACAGACATTGCCCTGCCTGAGCACTGACCACACTCAGCCTTCATGCGTGGAGAACATCAGCAAATTTGTGAGCATGAGGCAAGAAAAGGGGTTGGAGTGGCGTTGAAAGGACAGGAGGGGTCTGTGAGCTGCCAGCCAGCTCTCTGTCTGAGATCATAGCTGAGCTTGGGGAACCTCGGGGTTTCCAAGTAGCACAAAGTCTAGCACATGTTCTCTCACTGCTGACTACACCATCCGCTGAACAATAACACAATCAATAATCCATCTGCTTCTTAGATTATATTTTTTTCTGCCTGGATGCCCAAGGCACCTCTGTATTTCTGAGCTAGCACTGAAATAGAGCTTCTGGGACCTAACCATGTTGTTACCTCCTCCTAGTGATACAAGTGGACCTATGGCCCCAAGGGAGGAAGCCCAGTTTTCCTCCAGAGCACGTCCTTCAAGAGGCAGGACCCAAGGTGTACACACCCACAGACCCATGTCCCCCATGCACAGTGCCTATTCCCTGGGAGCTCATTAATGCTGGTGGGGACAGGGCCTGCAAAGAAGCTCCTGCCTGTCTCCACCATCATTCCCCTTCCCAGCAGGACTGAAGACCCAGCCATTCCCATTGGGTTGTTTCTTGCTGTGCTGGCAGAGAAAGAGCAGCAGCAGTTGGCTCCAGCTGCAGCCACAGGTCCCCCGCAAGTCATGTCCTCTGGGAGACCTGTTAGGGATCTCTTCAAACATGCCCAAACAGTGGAAGATGCTGCCAGGCCAGTGTGGGACTACAGAGCTCACATTCCTACTCCTGTTTGGAAAAGGCCACTCTTTGCTGCAGGTGCCACAGCCATGCCTCAGCAGAAGGGGCACGGACCAGGAGACAGCCAATTTCAGATGTGAGGAGGCCCTGGGCACCTGGCACAGGCATGGCCCCTTGTGCTCAGCAGCTCTACTTCCTGGCTGTGCCCTCCTCTAGGTGGGTGCACCAGGCTGGGGGTAGAAGAAGCTTGAGGAGCTGGGGAAGGTGAGACCAAGGAGGGGACTTTTCCTGGGCAGTTTAGACCACGAGACCTCCAGAGAGGCGCAAGGACAAAGACACAGAAGCATCCAGTGCTGGCCCAATGCTGACCCTGCTGGGCCAGTGGGAATTTTGTCTCTGATGAGGCCAGTGGGCTCAGGCTGAAGCCAATAGGGCCCCCATATGGACATCTTACCTGTGGGGTCTCAACAGGATGGACAAACCCAGCGCAACTGTATTCATGGGGACATAATGGAAGGAAGCCTAGATGGCTTTGGGTGGATTTAGGCATTTATGCACTGTGGCCCATCCTGTAAAGGGGTTAAAACAAGCAGTTTTTCTTTCTTTTCCTTTTCTCCCTACAGACAGGGAGTGTAAGGACTCTTGTTTTGCAGATAAGCACTGCTTGTGATTGTGGGAGAGGAGTTTCCCAAAGCAGAATGTAGAAACTGAAATGAAATAGAACGAATGCATCAAACCCAAGGCATTTAATAAAATAAAACATCTCATCCCCCTCCCAAAGCTGGGTTAAAAATATGTAGCTGTACATTGGTTCAAAAAGAGAGAAAACTCCTTCTCCTGGGGGTACAGAGTAACTTTTCAAAACAATGGAGCCCACTAGACAAACGTATTTGGGGGATTGGATGGAATAGGCCAAGCAAGCTTTCTTTCCTTGGCTTCTCTGTTAAAAGCATCATAGGTGGAGTCTTTGGTCACACTTTTGGCTGTAGCTGGAACATCTGCAATACCAACATGATTTTTTTTTGCTATCCTGGAACTGGTGGTGATGGTGTATGCATTGCTTCTGTAGCATTTCATGGCAGACATGCAAAAAGTTTCTTTCATCCCTCTTCTGAAGTTTGCATTATAGATGGAGTAGAGGGTTGGCTTAGAGGCTGAGGAACTGAAAGAGATCCAGGTGATAGCCAGGAAAAGCAAGGAGCTCTTTCTGTAGTCTGTTTCCTGTGGGTGCCACAACTGTACCATGAAGAAAGGCAGCCAGGACAGGAGAAACATGGAGTTTAACATTAAGAACATCTTGATGGTTTTCACTTTTGTTCTTGGAACAATATTTGTTGTTCTCCTGACAGTCATTCCATCCGTGCCTATTCTCCAAATGTACTTAATGACTTTCTGGTAAAAAAGGATAATGAGGAGGGATGGGATCATAAATACCAAGAGGAGGTGGATGATACTGTAGGCAGATCCTTGCCAGGAACTGGGGAGGAAAAAGTTGCAGTGGTGGTCATTGTTGGAGCCATAGAGAAAACAGGCCGGTGATGCAAACAGAGCACCACAGAGCCAAGAGGCCAAAATCATTTTTTTAGCTTTCCCCCTGGACACTTTGAAGCTCAGGGGGTAGACAATGGTGTAGAATCGATCCACGCTGATGGCGAGGAGCACGTAGATCTGGACCCCAGGCGTGAGGTACTGGATGTACCTGACCAGCCGGCACACCCCACTGCCCAGCATCCACTGCCCGGAGCTCAGCTGCAGTAGCAGGAAGGGCGCGCTCCCCACGCTGCTCACGAGGTCTGCACAGGCCATCGACATCACAAAGTAGTTGGTGGTGGACTGTGTCCTCCTGCTCCTGTGGATCACTAAGCAAACGAGGAAGTTTCCCAAGACAGAGATCAGCCACAGCGCTCCCCAAACTACGCTGGCAGCTGCGATTTCCCCCGGCCTCAGCCCATACTCTACCAGAGAGTGGTTCCTGCTGGAGCCAGCTCCTGGGGGTGGAGGTTCTGCTATCTCATAGCCAGCAGGAGGGATGGAGGCTTTGGGGCTGCTCATGTTCTGCAGCAGGAGCAAGGTAAGGAGAAGAACAGGACCGCTGCTGTTATCCATGCTGTGAGCAAACTCGGCCACGTCTTTTGCTCAGGCTGCAGACAGAGAGGAGAGAAAAGGTTCTCTTGATCAGCTGTGTATAAAAAGCCCATCTTAACCTACAAAAGAATATTCTCAGTAGTAGAAACATATACTGTGACTTCTGCATTTCTGGGCTAACACTAAAATACAGTTTCTGGGTTCCACTGTAGCTGGTGGTATGACAGGCTGTGTCAGGGGGATCCCACCCTATTCCCTGGCTGGTTTGAGGTGGCTGCCAGCCTTTCAAGCCCTGTCACACCCTTTCACTTTTGTTCCTCACAGCCCCACTCCACATCTGCGCCATGTGCACCATGACCCCAACCCTGCCTTCATGGGGGGGACGAGAAGGGCAGGACCCCTTGGTCAACACAGAGGGTCCCCAGGTAATAAGAGGCCTCAGTCCAGAGAAATTTCTGGACCATTACCATGTATGTCCACAAGCCCTGACCAGACCAGGTTATAGCCCCCTTTTTCATGTGGTTTTCCTTGGAGCAGGATGTCTGTGGTGACAAGCCCTTCCCTTGGGGCTGGGGTGCTGCCCAAGGAGACCTCCTGGGATTGAGCACACTCACCACCAGCCCCACATTCTGGTAGAATGACTGTTTTGATCTTGAGAGATGCTTAGACCCTTGTTGACGAAGTGAGCTGAATTTCTGGGAGCCCTTCAGTGAGAGCCTTTCGGGGTGCGCACTTTGGGCCATCGTTCTTGTCCGTGGAATAACAATGTCCCCGACTCGTGACACCAAACCTATCACCTGTCAAATGTCACTGCCTGTGAATTACAGTTTGTCTGAGGGTGTTACCTGTGTGAAATTGTTCTCCTCTACCCTCCTGGCAGACACACCACAGAATGTGATGGGTGTGGCCTCCTGTTCTATGCCTATATTGCTAGATAGTTTCAAGTGTTGAGTTTAGCCGGATGGTTGGGTTGGTCTTAGCCTGTCACAGGGATAAAATGGAAAAATAGCTAATTTTAGTGGCTATGCATATGCAAACACCCTGCTGCTGTCTGATGTCCTTTCAGTCATCATCTTGACATGCAAAGCCTTTTACTCACTAGACATACAAAGTCTTTTCTATGGGTCTACTGTGAGAATGCTGAACTCCAGAGCTTGATACTGTGCAAGATAAATCAGGATTCAGTTAATGACCAGAAGATCAAAAAGTTCATCCTGGAAGCCACACCATCCTCCTTAGCTTTCCAAGTGATCCAGATTCCCAGGCTTGCTTTCTGATGAGCTTTTTTCAATGCTTCATGGATGCTTTTTGCTGTGCCTACTCTGGCTCTGCATCTACCACCTATTATTTTCTCCTCGTCTCTCTACTCAGAGCAAAGCATGAAAGCAGAGAGCCACTGGATGAATTTGGGTTCTTGCCCCTTGTGGTGTTTTGCATATCCCCTTCAATAATGCAGTGCAAAAAAATCATCAGATGTGGAAGAAGAAAAGAAGTAATAATTGCTTGGTGTGGTTATAAAAGATTTTTTTTTCGTCCAGCCTTTTTAGAGCCTGTACTTACTTGTGTACTTACTTAGTTTGTGTCACGCGAAGGGGCACTGTCAGCAAGTCATACATTGCCCCTTGTCCCCTCCTCTCTTGGAGGGCTGTGGGTGCTGCCCAGCCTGGCCTTGCCTTCCCCCTCATCCTTGGTTGCCTTCCTTTTTTTTAGTGGCTTTGCCTGGCAGATGATTCCTGATTTCTTAGAGGGCTCCTGCTTTTCTTTCCCCACCCTCCTTTGGATGGATCTGCTCCCCTGGAGAAATCCTGCTGTCACCAGCTGTTGGCAGGGCATTTGGGCTGCTGTGTCTAGCAGAGTGACAGGATGCATTGTCAGTGCAACCTGCTAAATTACCTTTTAGAATTATCTGTAATAAAATAATACACATGGAGGCTATTAACTAGATAGAAAGGAACACTATGAGTTAATTTTCTCCCTTAACTTCCCTTCTTGCCATGCAGAAGTATGTGCCATTTAAAAATAGCCAGCTGTACAAATTAAACTTCATAGAAGAATAATCAGATAAAATGTCTTGACCAGTACTGAAGAGCAGTGGAAACCTGGCACAAGAATGAAATGGCCTTTCTAAGCTAATAAAATAGGCAGACTTGCTAACACTGTTCTCATGATATTTCTCCTTGTGAGCCAAATCTGCTCAGACCTGACACATTTCGTTTTGCAGGTGGGTAATCCCCAAAATAGTTACAGGGCTGTAGTGCCCAGATAGTACTTTTTGGCTTTTTTCCTGATGCATCTTGCCTAAGAGTCAGCCCAGCCACTGTTCACGGGAGAGCTTGGGTTACCTGCAAACACGCCTTGGAGAAGACAGGAACTGATCAGCCCTGGGCAGAGAACAGTGTGTGATCCCAATGGAGAGCAACTGGTGGGTGTCCAAAGGAAGGAGAATTCCAGAAGATGAATCCAGCTGCCTGGTGTTGGAGCTTTGCTGGCAGAGGAAGCAACACGAGAGTGGGAAGAGCCACCTATGTTCGGCACAGATGGTTCTCATGTGGTGCTGGTTTCCTCGCTGTCAGCGGAACAGGAGAGACACCGAACAGACGGGCAGCTAGTGCTGAATTTTTTGATTCTTCTTTGGAAAACCCCCAGGTCATTTAACACACTGCCCATGAGGCACGGGTGAAAATATAGGTGCAATTATAGGGAATTTAACTAACTTGAGCCTAGGACTTCACTGGTTGTACAGCAATTACGTGTTTTATTTTTCAAAAAAGTAAAATACCATCTGATTAACCACTGTACTCTGAGATTCCTGATTCCTAGTCAGAGATAATTTTTTCTTTAAATGGAAATTAATTTCTTTTATTTTAAATTATCTCTATTCAAGTCTATTTTCCTTATGTGGCACTGAGACCAGGATCATGCCCTGATTTAGCAGTAAGAACCTGAGTGTGTATGGCCCCTCATATATTTTTCTTCAGCGAGCAATTCTGGTTTTTATGAGTCTCTTTTTTATAGTGGAGACTTGAACTTCTGCATTTGAGTAATGCTCCAAGAGGAAACATGACCATAAAAAGCTCAGCATAGGCACAACTCTTTATGTGACTGAGATGCAAATAACTGGAGATACCATAGCTTGCTACATTATTTATCCCCAATTCCCATGTCTATGTTTGCTTCATTGTTTGCTGAAATATGGTTTTAGTGTTAGTGAACCATTCAACTTGCAAATATCAGATCCATAAAAACCAGTGATGAGTTCTGTCAACTCCCTCTGCCCTGAAGGTCCATAAGCAAAAATCTAGAAGCACAACAAGTAAAAATTACGTATAGCAAGTAGTTGAGGCCTAATTACATTTTTAGTTAACAATAATGCTTGTATTAATTTTCCCTTCAAACCAATGTAATACTGACCCAAATGGCTGCTTTCCAGTAATTACGAGTCTGCGTGGATTCAGCAGTGCCAAAAATCTCACTTGGTCTTTCAAGCATTTTAGAGTGGGAATCCTTTTAAAACTGGTATGAAGCCTTTCTGTATTTCTGTTAAAAACCTATTTTTTGTGCATTAGCTTTGGAAAAGAAAGAGCATGTGAGATGACTCATAATCATTGAAGAGGGATTTCCTGGTGCCACAGTTCCATTTTACTGACCTTAATTTGCAGTGTGGAAACCAAATAGCTCCATTTTGAGCTGATAGCTCTCCAAAACAGATCTGTTACTTAGAGATTAACTATTTGAGCCACAAGAACTTCATGAAATCACTGCCATGTATACTTGGCTGTTGCACAAAGCCCAAATAGGACAGTCACTGTGCGTTTGCACGTTTGCACGTAGACGTTCCTGTCTAAAAATGCAGCTCCCATTGCAATTTGGAAGAGCAAAACCTAATAAGATTCAAAAAGGAATGCAGTAAATGGGATTTTAAAATGTTTAATCAAAAGAAAAAGCATTTTGTTTCCCAACTAGTTTTTTTCAAGATTAGAAATGCAGCTAAATAAGCAGACCATTGTACATTACTTGAACTAAGCACTAGCAGAGAGGCTTTTTTATTCAACATTTTTTACCTCTCTGCATCATAGCTGCAAAACACCAGGCGAGCATTGGCCTGGCAAATTATTTCAAAAGCATTAAGCTGGTCATTTACTCCATAAACTTCCCTCTCTGGAGAGTATCTTGGGAAGAGCTGCCAGACTGGAAGAGAAATGCTTCATCTAACTGAGTGTAATCGACATTAGGAGTGTGAGCTGGGGGGAGGGGGGGGCTTTTCTCTGGCTGTGCGATGCTAGAAGGTGACGTCCACCCTGCCTAAATTCAAATGGACTGCCCTGTGCATGCATTGGGCCAGTGTAGAAATCCCTTTGTAGAAAAGCTCAGTGTTTTAGCTTCTCTCTGTCCCTTGCTGTGCAGAGATGACCGTTGTGCACATTGAGGCCATTTAGTCCTCCTGCTTCCAGTGGAGGAATGCGGATGCACATGCTTCTTTAAGCACACAGTTTCTCTGCCAGTCCTTTGCTCTGCTCTGGTGCTCATAAAAATGCTCAGCTCTTTGCCCTGCTCCTCTTTCAAAGGTGTTTGTATTGTCTGGGCAGCTCTTCTGAGCAAAGCCTTAAAACCTCTTGAGGTGAAGTGTGTTCCTCCTCACTCTCTGCATTCCAGTGTGTGGGAATAGAAAACATCTGCCCCAATTTTATCAGGAGAATAACACGTTTTGAGTGCAGTGAAGCCTTTGAGATCAGTACCCACACCTCACATGCTGCTGCCTGCTCTCTAGCTTCACCCAGCTGGTGGAGATCCCTGTCCTGCAGCATGGATAACCAAGGATGACATGACTGTAAGCATGGATTGGCTCATGGATGGAGCTCTCAGCACTGGTGTGGACATGGCTCAGCTGATGGTAAAAGCTTCTGAGCAGAACTGATTGAGTGAGCTCATCTGTGTTTTTGCATCTTACATCAGGATCCGAGGGCCTAGCCTGTACTGAGGGGTGAGGTCATGGGCACAGGAAATATGGATGGAATCAAATAAAAGAAGGAAATATTCTGATTTTCAGCGCATCTAAAGAATATCTGCTATATGCTGGAAGAAATTCAGGGCACTCAGGCAGACTCTTAGCCATCGGCTTTCTTTAACTCTTCAAGTTCTTTTCTGACTGTTTTAAAAAGGTATTAAAACTGAGGACAAGGATATGATACTGCAGCAGCTGCTGGGATTGGAATCCATTTTTATTTCTTGTACTGGCTGCTTGGGGAAGAATCCTTTTTCAGCTTCATCCTTCTAACTGAGTTTATTAAGGAGTGAGACATGCAGTAGCTAACTGGAACAAGAACAGTGTCCATCTCTTCCTTCAGAGTCTGTCAGCTCACACCTGGAGTAACTACTGTGACCTGGAGCACTGGGTAAAGGGCAATTCCGCAAGATATGATTTTGATAAGCAAGCAGGACTCAAACCCATACACAAGTAACAAGTCACAAGTCACAAGTCACAAGTCACTGCGTTTTGGCTGAGTCTCCTTAAAGATGTTGCCATCTTCTGAAGTTTATTGTGGTTTTAATTGTTCTGGGAGCAATGGCTTTTCCCTGCATCTGGAGGCAATGAATTTTTCTCATGTATTTGCTGAGGGTTAAGACTGACCTAAAGGAAGTCACTGTAGGTCTATTAACCCGGGGTAAGTTGCTAAAACCCAGTAATTGTTCATGCACCTAAACCTTGAGATGTTTATTCTCTGTTGGCACTGAGAAGGAGCCCTTACTGTAACTGCAAATTCCACTTACACTCAACATCATGCTCTGGTGCAGGTACAGGCAGTGGTAAAATATGAGCCAGCTTTGTGCTCAGTGTTACCCAGATAGACACCTCACCTCCTCAGAGGGTACCCCACTGTTTACAAACAGGAACACAATGGTTGCACGTCTCTTCTGGGAGATGTAACTCTTGCCCCCAAAGGACAGCCCCGCAGGTTTAAGTGTTTCAGGGCTTTATTTTATCCTCCCACTGCTGGGATTAGTATGCAAAACTCCAGATTTGCCCTAAATGCCTAGAAGTGATTATCTAAAAATGGTGGCAGAACCCTGATCTGTGCCCAGTGTGACTGTGGGGGCATGAAAAAGTGGGAGCAAGCAGAAGAAGGAATGACCTAATTTCCAACTCTGCTGTCACAATAGCTTCCACCTACTGGAATTGTCCAAGAAGAGTGTAGAGAAGCTTGAAATACAGCTTTGGAGGCTTTTTGTCCTCCCTAAAGGAGATTGAGTCTGTCCTTGGGCATGGCTAGGCTGTACCCTTTCGTGATTCAGAGGTAAAAATATAGATGCTCTCTCCCACGTGCTTGCATTAATTTTTGGCAACACCAGGCCCTGCCCACAGCACAGCACATTCTCCTGCTTGATGTGAGGAACACAGTGCTTACCAGGGCTGCTTTGCCATGGTGGGTGTTGACAGATTAGTGCTGGTGAATCTCATGCCTGGCTGGTTTCTCTGCCCATCTCTTGGAAATTCTCACCCTCTCCCCCACAGGGAAAATGCACCAGCAGCTACAGCAAGGACTTTGGCAGCTCAGCTCACCCTCTCACCAGCAGGGAGCACAAGTTCTCCCCATAGGAGAACCTGAGGAATTTTTTTTACTGTTGGTTTTGTGTGAAAAGGTTATGCAGGAAGGAATTCCTGCGGGAAATCTTGTGAAAACTGCTTTCTCGTCACGCGAGACGTTAATGTGGCAGCAGGATTTTTGCCCTGGTGCGAACATTTGTGCTGGGATGCGAGAGTTCCTGTCACGTGGCACTTGACCCTTCGTGGTAACATGGAACTGGTGCTCACAGGGCACAGGTCCCTGTGCCAGACATGGTGACAGAGAGTGGGGTGGCAGTGGTGGCTTGTAACCAGAGATGCTTGAGATGCTTCCTGTAGGATTTATCTGGTAGCAATAAGAGGAGCAGACCTGCATGAGCAGTAGAACAACATTCATATGGGCCTCTGCCAGAGGATACAGCCATTAGCGAGAGCATTTCAGTCTTCCTGTACCAGCTTGGCTGGAGAAGCTGGGGTGGGGCTGAAGCTGGGCTGGAAATACCTGATGTGGAGATGATTGTGGGATGGGAGTCTCTCTGCTGGGCAAGGCTCGGGGAGGACAAAAGCAGCCTAGGAGAAGCCACTGAGGCAAGGTGTGAGCCTGCTGATAGCCCCTGATCTGGAGATGCCTTTGTGGACAGGATGCCAGTTGCAAGAACTGTGTTTGCTGCCTGCCAGAGAGAAAGTCTAGGGAAAGGTGGAAGCTGCTGGAATGCGGAAATCCCAAACACACAAGGGCTGTGTCATGTTTTGGTGCTGGGAGAACTGGCGGGGAGGGTGAGCTGATTCCACCTGAGGATGTTAGGGGTTTGTTCTGCATTGTCTGACTGAAATTGCTCTCTTAAACACCTGAGAGAGGGTGCCTGGTGGGGCTGCAAAGGAGAATGCAGACGGAGGTCATATGGTGTGACCCAGGTGTGGGAATTGCACTGCACAGCGCTGCAAACAGAGGCCTCACAGGAGAGCTGAGGGGGAGTGAAAGTCTGCAAGCTCTTACTTTGAGACAAGGAGCACAGCTCCCCAAATGTGTCTAAGGTGTAGAGATTCCTCCCCTTACTGACTCATCTGAGACCAGAATGCTTAAAATAAATCAGATATCAAGCTTACTCATAAATCAAGTTTCAAAAAAAATCCATATTTAGACACCCAAATAAGCTTTTAAGGATGCCTCTGGGTTGGCAACCAGTTTTTCTGCAAACCAAGCCACTTGTTTAAATGATTAAGAGTGACTTTAACAACAAACCTTCAAGAACCACATCTGAGAACCTTTGCCAGAAAGAATTGGCTATGAATCCTGCCTCATACACACAAATGGCCTTTTGAAAGCAGAAGGCAGTTTTACTTCCCCATTACTCCGTGGAGCCAACATACTGTTTGACATGCTGGAAGCCAGCTGGATAAATGAGAAATATTGCTATGCATTCTTAGAGAGTCTGTGCCTGAATTAGTTAAACCAGAGCAGCCCTCTTGCCTGTGCTGGCTATGGATAAGCCTGTGGGGTTTCCCTGAGTAGCTTCAACAAGGCACCCACATGGAAAAAGGGAGACAGTGCTTTCAGAAAGGATGCTTTCAAATTAATGACAGAAAAATACAAAAGCAGCTGTTCTATAGCAATAATATGAGGAAGGAAGAAGCTGTTTGACTGTATTTAGAGACAGAAAAAAACAGATGAACGGATCGGTCTGCTCCATTGCCGTAAAGTAATTTCTGTTTTCACTGAACTGATGTCAGGAGATTGTTTCAAACAAATAAGTAACATAATTGAAAGATAATGAATATAGATAGAGAGAATGTAGATTTGTCCAGAAAATATAGGGAGTTATTCTGCAGTAATTCTACACACAACCCCTGCTTTCAGCAGAATAAGCTTAAAATTCAAGCCCCACAGAACATTTTCTCCTGAGGAATGAGTCCTCCTGGTTAATCCCCAAGTGATTTAAATACACGTAAGTAAATACATGTAAGATAAATTACTGGAAAAGATAATGTCAGTTGCCTCCACAGGGGGAATTACCCCTTTATAAAGCTACAGCAGTGCTCAGCACAGCCCCTATGCATCCACATACCTGCACCAAAGCATAATCCCAGAGGCGCTGGTCTCCTCCTTGCTCTGCTGGTTATCCCAAGTGAAGCCACGTCTGGGAAGGTCCCGGTCATACTGGGAACCACGGGCTACCTCCAGGTCTGCAGCTGCCTCTGCCCGCCTGTTTGCAAAGCCGCCTGAGGGGAGGGACGGGGTATTCCACCCCTTTTCTTCATCGGAGGAAAAAAATGACGTTTCGCAGGGGTGGCCCAGCTCCTTCTGTGTCATGTGGGATGCGGAACATGCGGCCGCCCCCCGGCCGGTCCCGGGCGCTCCCCCCGCCCCGTGTGGGCCATCAGCACCACGAACAGCGACAGGCGCGGCGGGGCGGCCGCGCCAGGGGACACCGGGGGACACTGCAGGGACACCGGAGGGACACCGGGGGACACCCGCGGGACACCGGGAGGGCCCTGGGGCTGGGCCGCCCCCGGCCCGCGGCGGGGCCCGGCTCCCGG
>VZSE01000995.1:57198-82445 GCA_013398275.1 Promerops cafer | reverse complement strand
TATATATATATTACTAGATGTTTTTAGTGGAGAAAAAGTACAGATTTTTATTGAAAAATACTGTCAAAGAAGATATAACCAATGTGGTGTAGTTCAGTTTCCTATATTTTACACTTTTAAGTTACCTTACTAACAGTGGAATGGGCACCCTGGGAATCAGGTCAGAAACACAGAATAATAGACTAGACTAGAAATAGGTAAGGTGTGGGCAGATTTTTTGGACTGAATGACGTGGAGAATGTCAACAAGAATTTTCTGTTCATCTTCCAGTGGAAGAATTTGGAAGGGAGCATCAGATGAAGGAACCTGGTTAAGAACACGAAAGAAGGGGAGTAGAGGGGAGTTCCTCAAAGTGTGGGTGCAACCTCCTGGGGTTCCTTGCCAAAGGATGGTGTGGATGCAGAATTTCACATGAAATTGAGGAGAGATTGAACAAATGTTAGGGAAAATCTTAAATAGAACTGAAATCTCTAAACTAATAAAACACATTGCTTTCAGAAAATCATCGAGCTCAGTGCATTGGAGGCTGGGAAAACTCCTGGAGAAAGGATTGTACTGAGGTTCAGTGAAAGTTATTTTTATAAACAAACCAATAATTTTATGAAGTTTGGGCTGGGAGTGTGACTTTTTAAATACACCCACAATATTCTTTGCCCTGTTAGAGAATGGCAGTAGTGACGGCACCAGCTTCATTGCCAGGTACTTCACACAGTGTTTTTCAAAGTTTGCTGGGTTTCAAGAATCAGCAAGTTGGGTGGTTTTTTGGTGTGTTTTTGTTTTGTTTTGTTTTTGTTTTGTTTTTGTTTGTTTGTTTTTTATTGTTTTCCTCCCTGTGATTGTCAGTGTTAGAGGAAGATAATCTTAATTTTTGCCTACTGTCCAGCTTGGTTTTCCTGACAGTGCAGGAGGGTGAAGGAAGGCCTGACATCTGTGTTGAGGAAGGGTTGCCAAGGGAGATGGAAACTGACTGACTGACTCACACCTCATTTCCTCCAGTTCAGGGGTGGAACCTTTGGCTGTTGTAAATGCACCATGTTTTGAAAGAAAGCATAAAACCCTGACATTTGTTTTGGGGTTCACTTTCTCCTTCTCGCCCCATAGACATAAGAATGAGGGCTTGAAGTATTTAGTGATACTAGTTTTCCACGAGCTTTGCTTACATTTTCTTCTCCAGTGGCTGTTGGATTGGTCAAGCCTTTATAAAATCCGAGCACATCATTCTGGTATTGATAAACTGGAAGAGGGTGAGGATACCTCCTTCAGTATATCCAGAGAGCCTGAGACATCAGTCATCA
This sequence comes from Promerops cafer, assembly GCA_013398275.1. Taxonomy (NCBI): domain Eukaryota; kingdom Metazoa; phylum Chordata; class Aves; order Passeriformes; family Nectariniidae; genus Promerops; species Promerops cafer. The sequence continues at coordinate 81,150 of VZSE01000995.1, read as the reverse complement.
TTGCTTAGAGACTTGTTTATCTGACAAGACCTTAGCATTTTCTCAAGTTTTTCCCAAACCACCCCTGTTATTCCAAATCTGATGTCAGTTCTTGCCAGAGCCACAGTTGCTGTTTATTATTTTGGATCTGCTTTTGCAGGGCAAAGTAATTTTCATTCAGCATTGATCTGATTTTATTGTGTGGGGGTTTTTTGACAAGTAGAAGTAAATCTCAGATTTTTTTTTTGACCCCTGTCACATTCCTGGTATGAAGGAAGATTGTATTTCTGCCAATGAGTCCAGAGACAAACCCAGACAGGGATGGCAAGTACCCTGTCTGACACTTGACAAGTGACAAAAGGGTTCACCACCGGAAAGTTTGCTGTGGGGAGGGGGAGCAGAGAAATAAATCCTATGAAGGGATGAGAGATAATAGGTGCAAATCACAATGTATGGAGTGTTGTGCCTTCCGTGTATTGGGATCATCATGGCTGAGTTACTCCCCGGGGTGCAATTCCACGGGGAGTCTGTGTTTGCAGGGGCAGGCAGGGGGAAATCATTGTCATTTTGGCACAGGGCTAGACTCTGATCTAGCCTTGATAGTCCTTATGGGTCCCTTCCAACTCAGGATATTCTGTCATCCTGACTTTTCCATTTTGTTGAGGGGGATCAGGCTCTGGGGCTCGGCACACAAAGATCACCAGCCTCAGGGGGCTGGAGGCAGCTCTGGGGTTGCACCAGGAAAAGTCTGTCTTAAATTCCTGCCTCTGTTGGTGCCTCAGAGGTGCAGTTCTGGATCCATCGTTTAACGTCTCTGGGCCAAAGTCTGATCAGGAGAATCTGCACTGGGTTGAAGTGAATCTGCACTGATGCCCCATGGCAAAGCCCAGCCTGTTACCAGTTAAACACATCTCCACTGGTTGTCACGTGGCTGAATTTGGCTCAGGGCCTCGAGAACTTGGACTAGTGCATGAATGACTCCAGGTTCTCCAAGAACACTGTTTTCAGCTTGGTTTTGTCTCAGGCATGGACAAGGATCCCTCAGTGTGAATTGAGCCACTAAAGGGTAGCCCACCAAGAGCTGGGCTTTTTGTTTTGTTCTATTTGTTGTTTTCACCTGTTTAACTCCCAACAGTGGTTCAGAGAGTAGTGAGAAATGCCCCACAGCTGAGCTAAAATAATGTATTAGCTGTGCTCAGACCCCTATAAGATCTGACCTTGCCCCTCTGGGGTCTGAGCACAGACATGTGAAAAAAAAAGTGAAATCCTGAGATAACAAGCTCTGGGAACACCTTGTATGAGCTTGGTGTGGAAAATAGTCACTCGCCTGGAGGAAATATGACTCACTCTCACTGGTGTGTGGGAAAGTAGGGGGACATCTAGGATTCTGTTCAATTAAAGCTTGTTATGAACTCGCTTACTTTGCCTCCTCCCCAAGCATTGCATGCAAAACAGGAGTCACTGGCCCTTGGAGTGAATATACTGTACTGTGCATCCTGATGGATGTCATTCCATGTGACCTACATGCACAGAGAGCAGCTGGGATGAGTCAGATCTCTGTGGCTGGGGCTGCCACAGCTCCTGCATTCTTGATGGATGCATATGTTTGAAACAGAGCAGGACTGATGTCGAACCATTCATTGAGAAGCAGCAGTAAGATCTGTGGCAGCTTTAAAGAGGAACTCATTCCCTGGAGACATTGATCCCTTGCCTCTTACTCAGAGAGAGTTTCCAATTGTGTGGTGATGTCAAAGTCAGGACAAGAGACTGAGGACAGAAAAGGATTGCTGGCAATGCCAGTCAGGGAATCCTAAACAGGGAGGGAGCTATGACATCAGAAGGAACTATGGCAAGTGCAGGAAACATGGATAATCCATTGCTAAGGAAAACAGAGTCACAGTTTATTGTTTCATCTGTACACACTCTTGGCTGAACATGACTGATTTGATTGTTGGGGTGGCTACCTCCTGCTCAGCAGAAAAAAATCTGTTCTACTTTCCTGCTAGGGCCAGAGAACCCAGGATGGCTCAGATGTGGTCAGTGTAGTTTGGGGACCTTGTATACAGCAGAACTGGGCATGTGAGCTTGCCTTAAACTAAACCAAAGCAAAACAACCCCCGCTGAACCCCAAATTCATCTGCCTACCTTCAGATAAGAAGCCTGGATCCCTGCAGGCTTCCATGGCTCTCCTTGGAAGAGCTATCACCACTAGAAGTTTAACACGCTCATCAACAGGCAGGATTAGTTCCCCACAGTGCCCACCCTGCTTTATAGCAGCTTCACCTGAGGGGCTGCAAAGATGGGAGCTGGCTCTACATTCACACTACAAAAGGTAATACTCTTCCCAACAGCAGATCTGGTTTGCCAGGGACGTGGAGGGTGAGAGGAGTTGGTTTTTAGCTGCTGTATTTCATGCCCTTGGTTGGGTCAGGGTCACGCCCAGTGCTGAGTGTGTGCTCCAGCTTGGCACAGCAGCTCAGGGGTCAGCCTGGCTCAGTGCTGTGGGCAGGGCCTCAAAAGGACAAGTATTTAAACACATAATCTTACCCCAAAGCTGTCTCTTGTACCACACAGGCCTGCTGCAGCCATAAAGGCATCCTGCCACATCCTGTCAGACAGTAGCCCTTAGTCCTCAGCCTCTTTCATCCAGCTAAGACTTTTACATAAAATGTTGCCCTGTGAGCCAAAAACGAACTAAGCATTGAAGAGATCAAGCCTTCCTTGCAGTAGAGGTAATTAGTCTCTTCAGTGCTGAAGTGTCTCCTGAAATTAGAATGAGAGGCTTGCTGTGTTGACAAGAGCAATGGTAAAATAGATTGCCAAAATCTGGGCTAGATTCTGATGAGCTCTGTCTTATGCTTGGGGAAACAGAAGCAAAAGGAAGTGAAATGGTAGAACTGTGAATTGAGCCCTTATCACCCAGGCCAATGTAGAGAACATGCTTCTCACTTGGCTAGGGAAATTAAGAAATAGGACTTCCTTGAAATTCTGATATTTTACTCTTTTGAACAATTGCTAAGATTCTGCATATAAAAATTCCCATAAACCTTTTTACATGTTCACATTTAATGCATTGGCTATTTTCAGATATTTTTCAGAAAATCCTTGCCTTATGTCATCTTTGGTGAAGGAGAGTGAGGGATCCCCATAACTTTCTCATCTTATGTACTTTCCTTTCTCATGCTGCCTCTTTAAACAAAAATACACTTGCCTATGCTGTGATGGAATCTGTTTAGAAAATCTGGCCTTGAATTTGGGAATTCCATGTGCTCCAGCTGTCCTTGTTCACACTCTTCTGATCAAGGCTGGTTGCTGCTGATGGCTGAAAAACCAGGTCCACTTGTTCCCTCCAAAAGATGCAATAGAGTGGTTTTACAAGGAAAACTCACCTAAGAAGTGCTGCAGGTGTGTTTGCTTTGAGCCTGATGGCAATCTCATTAAAACCATTAAAAAGGCTTCCCCTGACTTCAGGAGGGAAATAATTTTCTCCTCTGGAGTTGTCTGGTTGAGTTACACAAAGGAAACAAGGTCAGGCTTTATCCTGAAGTTGTTTACACAAATAACTTATTCCAGGGTTAATAACTGATGAGTCAACCCTTGCATAGCCCCAGAGGTCAAAGGGTTGCTTATGACAACTGATAAACCACCCCTGAGTGGTGCTCTCCCAGCATCCCTGACAATGCTGCTGATAGGCATATCATGCTTATCCATCAGCCTTTTATGGGCTACTTGTAAATGCCACATCACTGTGAATCTCAACCAGCAAAACAAGCAACTCCTGTGTCAGAAAGCTGAGCACAAAGTTTGGAAACTCACTCGTGTGATTTTTGGCATTAGTGGATTGAATGTTGTGAAATATATTTTTGGGAGAATATGAGAGATACTCCAGCCACAAGGCTTCCTAATGGGCCATTAGAAAGTCAACTTACTTTCTGGCTTAATGTTACCATTGTAAAAAAAAGGTGTGGGGGGGAGGACAGGGAGGGGACAACTTACCTATTTTATACAAAAATATGACAAATACGGACAAGCCTTGAGACACCACATATTGGCTGTTTCCCCCCACTCATCTCTGAATTTGCTTTTAAAAATGACTGTGAGGCCATTATGCATGTCTGTTATAAAAATAGCCATCATCTGCCAATCTCTGGGGACATCATATTTTCTTACTTGAAGAGATATGGTAATTTCTTTCCCCCCACTGCACAGAGAACTGAGGTAATTTGTGAAGCACTCCAGCCCTTAGTTTGAATCCTGTCTGGGAGCAGCCTAAATGGAGTCACCCTTTGAAGGGTTGACAGTGGCACGGCTGGACTAGGACCTTTCGTTTGGCCTATGTGAAGCAGTAGCTGCACACCCAATCCCAGTGCCAAAGGGAGAATGGGATGGTGCAGGAAGGTGGGGGTGACTGTGGGGACATCGGCTCTCCCCCTGAGTCAAGCCCGGGGGCAGTGAGGCTTTGGCAGGTGGTGATCCCAGAGTGACCTCCCAGAGCAGGGGTATTTGGTGCGGTGACACCTGTGTCAGGATGCTCCTCTCTGAGCATCAGCTGAGCACCCAGGTCATTAATTCTCTCTGGGACAGGTTCAGGTTTTACTCCTCGAGCTGGGAGAGCTCACAGACATCTGTGGCTCTTAGGAGCAGCTCCAGCAAGGGCCCTGGCAGCTCTCAGCTTGCCTGGGGGAAGGACAGAGAAGGAGGCACATCACAGGGACTTCCACCTCTCCCCTATCTTCCCAACAGATTTTCATAATCGTGGCAGAGAAAATTCTCACATGAATAAAACTGTACTGTACAAAAGAGAAATGTATTATTCCAAAGAGACAAAGAAAAGAGTGGCCACAGGTGGTTATTATCATTTACTGTCTATAGTCAGCTTGCTTTTGGGAAAACGATGTTCAAAGGGATCTGTTCCTTGTCCCAACCTCCTGGCCAAGAAGGCTCCACCATCAGGAATTTGACCCGAAGAGTTTATAAACCAGAAGAGAGACGCAGCAAAAATCTGCCAAGGCTGCACTTAAGCTTCCTTACTGGCACGCCACTGTAACTTTTCACACATGCACCCAGACGAAAATCCGCAGCAGTTCTGCACGGTTCGCCTGTACCAAGCTCCCTGCACGAAGAGCGAAGTTCCCTGAGCTCCCCCGCGTTTCGGAACGCAAATCGCTGCTGCCCTCCCGCGGCCCCGGCTCTGCGCGCCGGGAGGATGCTCCGCATGTCCCGCAGCATCCCCGCACGGATGCTCTGCTCCGCAGGGGCGAGGGAGAGCCCCCAGACACGGGGATCTCCGCACCGGGGCTTTTCACACCTCCCCCCACTAGGACACCTGAGTTTGAAGCCCCATTTTTTAAATCAAAGAGCGGTAACAGCTTAACTGGATGGGCCATCGCCCTTTGGAGAGACATGCTTCTCCCCTTGAGAGGGTGCTGAAGTCAAGACTGTTAATGAAGAGTCATTGAATCCATGCAATGACGGTGCCAGCCACGACCAGGTTTCCCTGAAATCCATTTTTTCTCTGGATTTGCCTATTAGGTCTTCCCAGTGACTGGTTGGAGGAGGTGGTGACTCTTCAAGAGGCCTCATTTATCTTCCCTATCTCACATATTTACACTCATTTCTTGCAGCACAAGGGCCAGAGATGCCTGCACTGCTATAATAAGACTTCAGGAAAGGAGAATTATTATTGAAGGAATGTCGAGACAACAGCAGTTGGAGATTAAACAAACGTCCTGTGCTGGGTGACAGCTGGGGAGGCGGTGATATGTTAAATGGGCTAAATTCTGTACTAAGGTTAAGTCTGGACTAACCACCCTGAAATAAGTAAAGTAGCTTTGGTCTGACTCCAGTGTATTGGAAAGCAAAATTGGCCTTGCAGATATGTGGAAAAAGTGCAGCAGATGAAGAGCTTCAGAAAAAACTCAGTCAAGAGAGGGTTGGTCAAAGCTGTAGGATTTCATTTTGTCTTCTCTTTTCTGGTAGCATTTCTGGGTCTGGCTTCTCATACCACATTTCTCTATTTTTAGAGGGATTTTTGGATTTGCTTTTGTAAAAGAGGCCTCGGCTCCGCTCTCACACTGTCATATGCCTGCCTATTTCAATGTAGTTCAGCTCTACTTGAGCTTTATAAGCAAGAAAAAAAAGTCACAGTTGGTCCTATTGCAGCTGAGCAGCAGGTGAGTCACGACTGGTTCAACAGACACCTTGAGTGCTGTGAACAGAAAGACTTGGGGCTGACTTCTGTCCTCATACACAAACTCTGCTGACATCAACATCTGAGGGTAAAATTTGGCATCTCTTGCCTCTGCCTGTCCCTTAGCTTTGTAGTTGGCACTGGCTTTGAGAACAGAGGACAAATCTCACTGCTGGCAACCTTGTGCTGGGGCCACAGCATAAATTACCTGCCCCACCTCACCTCTTCCTCCAGGCCCCACATATTCTGATAGAATTCAGCACGATGACGGTGCTATTTCTCTTCTTCCAAACCAGCACCATGCAGAAACACCTCTGCTGGCATCAGTCTTGGTTTGCAAATGAACCCAAGTCAGTGGTGCTGTGTTGGTTTGTGCAGCTGGTGCTCTGGACCACTGAAGTTATGGGAATTTTAAAATTCTCGGGAAAGGAAAATGGAGGCAGATGTCTCCCCTGTTGTTAATACTGTCTGGCCTTTTCCCCTGTACATTCTCCAGTGTTTCATTTAGCATGTGAGCACTTCAGGGAAGAGGAGAGGAAGGAAATATCCTTAGTGGGCTCTTTTGCGAAATGAGGCAGATTTGGTGACATTTTTTTCTTCCCATGGACAACTGTAGATTTAATACTGTGGACTTTACTCTTTCAAAGTGCTCAGCACTCCCTTAAACTGTGAACTTGGCTTAGAAAAGGTTGTAGTGCTTACACCTGAGGTTAAATCCTGCCTTTCCACTTGTACTCTATGGTGTATTTTTTAGGCACTATGCCTGAAATGTGTAGAGGTGCATGGCCTGCCAGGTATGAGTCTCTGTAGATGGAAATGATGGATAATCTTATTGGAAGGGATTGAAAATTATTTGTCTTTGGGGCTTCTGAAATAGATTGGTCCCAAGACACTGCAGTGTTGTTTTACCCAACATTAATACATGGTCTTTGTTCTTACCCTCCTTGGACTGACCTGCAGCCAATTTGCCAGCTTGGAAAGACAGCTGATAAGAGTATTTAGGGGGCAACGCTGCTTTTATAAACAAGCTGTGAAGCCCATGATGAGTATCTTTCAAGATTTAGACTGAGTAATTGAATGGGTGCAGGAGTAATCAAGTGGCCCTGCTCTGGGCTGGAGGTGGCTGCCTGCAGCAGAGTGATGGATGTGATTCAGCTGTGCAAGCCCTGTTTCTGAAGTGGGGAGCTAATGAAATGTCAGTAGCACTGATGGACTGAGTTAGAGGCAGATGGGATTTTGAATCTGCTCCTGCCACTGCTCTCCTGTTATCTGCAGTGAATCATGCACAGCTGTGGCTGCTGGAAGATGAGCTGCAGGGTCTGGGCTACAAAAGGAGCAATGAGAAGTTCTCAGCTCCTGCTCTCTAGGCAGGTGAAAATTTTTTTACATAGTAAGTGTGATGTATTGCCTTGTGCTAAGTTACTCAGAGAAGGGACCAGAATACAGCTCCTACTTCTTTTTAATGACTCCTTGCAGGAAGCCAAAGCCTGGCAGCCTGGGAACAGGAGGTCTAAACACTCCTTCAGTCTTCCAAATCACAGAAATTTAAGTCTCTTACAGATGCCTCAGTAGGTGGTTTAACTATAGCCTTTAATCCTCCTGTGCCTCAGCTCCCTCTTTTTTAAGTTACAGATATACTTTGCAGCCATGCTGGCAGTATAAATATCTCAGGGACTGAGATATTTTCTGCTATCTTGTTACTGTGGTGGCAAAATATAGAGGCAGGGCATTACCCTTTATTGTTAAATTTCCAGAGCTGGCATTTTAAACTAGTGTATGTTTTGGAAACAGAATGAGGGAGGGATAGAGACAGAGGGTACTCGCTCAGCCTGGGTAGGGAATGGGCAAAAAGGCTGCTCCCAGTCTTCCTCTCTGGTTAGGGGGCTGTGCTGATGGATTTTGAGGGGGACAGCCTGAGGGACTTTCAGGCAGTCTGCTGCTGCAGCACTGAGCTTGGAAGGTGTGGAGCTGAGGAGCAGAGGTGTCAGAAAGCTTGTCAAAAACCACCATGAATCTGCCTAAATAGCCTTCATAAAATAATAAATGCACCTTGACATTTCTGAGCATGAGGGATGAGAGGAGGTCACAGAAATTTGGGGTCCTGCAGCAATGCCCTTACAGGCCAGCAGTATTTTGGGGCTTTACTGTTTTGTGCTATGCCCTACAGAAGGCATGTGGTCAATCCACTTAAGTTGTGGGTACCAAATGCTTCACTTAAGGAGAGAAAGGATCTAACATGGGGCTTAACACCTCAAGTGGATTTCCTGGCAAGCCTTGGAATGAGATTTTCCTTACAGAGATTACTTGGATTGCTTGGTAGAAATGGAAATCAGAAGACTTGGGCATGGTTAAAGGAATAAAAAAGGAAGGGACAGTGTAACTTCATGTTTTTCTATGGGCTACAGGAAATGTATTTTGGGAAGTGGAAGGCACTTTTTTTAGTGATGGGAAAGAACTGTGCTTTGAAAAGCCATGATATGAGAGGGATGGAAATGGAGGATATGTAGAAATAAAAGGCTCTGAGATCAGGAGAGTACATTTATGAAGTGTAGCTAAGTGAGGAATAATATAACAATAAGAAAGAAAAGAGCTCAGCATCTACAGCAGCTCATTCTTACTTTTCTTTAACATTTTCTTGGCATAACATGGAAGAATCACAAAATGAAACTACCACTTCATGCTATGTTTCAGCTTCTATCTGGGACAACACTTGTTCTGCTTCTGATACAGAAGCCTCCAAAATCTGCTTTGAAACTGAGGGGTCATTTAATCCCTGTGTTGGTAACAGCATCTCTGGAGGGGACCAGAGGGGTGTTTGGGCAGCTGTTGGCAGTTCCACAGCCTGGGCAGGGAGGCTGACTGAGCCTCATCCTTCAGCAGAACTGCATCAGTGATCTTGAACAAGAATTTGGAGATGTGCAAGTGTTCACAGCACGGTACATGCTTACACACACACACGTTTATCCGAGAAGAATTTCCCCCAGTGCTGGCTTTGTCCTGTTCTACACCTCCAGCTCTTTCTCCCCTCATGGAGGAGGAGGGTGAGAGGTCCTCCTGTGGCTGCTTGGAGGGTGAGATGAAGGTTTTGGAACCCCTCGGTGTGCTGGATCCCGCAGATATCAGTTGTGTGGCAGACTCAGCAGAGGGAGCCCCGCGTTCAGTCCTGGAGCTGAGGAGGGTGCAGACCTGCTGCATCTGGAAAAGGAAGGTCGCCTTTCCTTTTGTCCCTCCCCGGGGAGCCTGAGCTTGCCGCTGGAGTGGGAATGCCTTGGCAGGATCGCACGGTTCCCTGTGTGAGTGCCTCATGCTGTTTTTGAAGCACTCAGAGCCTGCCCCTGTGATGGTGTGCTCCCAAACTCAGCTCTCCCACCACATCCCTGGGGCAGCTGTCATTCTGCTGGAAAAAGTGGTGGAGGAGGACTCTGTATAGAGTTGGTCTGCATTGTCCAAACTTGTTCGCTATTCAGTGGAGTTCTGTACCTCTGAAACTGCCCAAGCATCCTGCTGCCTGGCACTGGCTCTGCCACCAAAGAATGGGTGTGTGCAGGCTGGGTAGGGAGGTGTTTCTCTTGTGTGGCAGCCTCCCTGAACAGCCTCCATTTGTTAAATATTAACCTATTGCTGCTGATCTTCCAGGCCATTTTACACTATCTCCAGTTATCTTGACACACAAGGAGACTATTTGGAGTGTAATTTGAATTTTCCATGTTTGGCTGCTTCACTCTTAATTTTTTGATTGAAAAATCAGGCTTTCAGCTAAATGAATATTTTTAAGAAAACGTCTTACTACTCATAAAATAGTTTTGGTCAAAACCTATCATGTTTTAACTTTCATCTGCAAGGCTTTCATATTTTTGACAGCCATTGTGTGAAAACGTTTGCTTCTCACGTTAACAGATTTTTTTTCCCCCAACAACAATTAGGACTTTATCTTGGAAAAGTCCTGTTTTCCAAAGAGTTTTCTGTTTGAGCAGCCTGTGTGCCCAGCCCTGCTTCAACAAAAGCTGTTCATATTCCAGGCCAAGGGGCAGAGGAGAGGATGGGCAGCAGTCGTGTTTTCATGGCTGTGCATTGTTCAGGACAGCAATAGTTCAGAAAAGATGACTCTAAAAGAAAACAAGCAAAGAACCAGCCTTGGTGACGTATGTCATGAAAAATATTTCCTGCTTCTTTATCCCAGAACTTCAAGGTCTGAGACATTCTCAGGTGGGTCTGTTTTGTTTGTTTACACGTCCATGACTTACCTGAGCTGAAGGAGTTGCTATGTCACTGGCAGGCAGGAGGTGAAGCCCCAGCCTGAGGCATCAGACATGATGTTCCTATGAGCTCACTTCTTGTTTTCCTCACTTCTTGCCTCTCTTTTCCTTTTGCAGTGAAGGAGGAGCCTGTCCTCTATGGGGTCCCAAACTGAGTTTTGACACAGTCACCCTGCAACTTGAGCTAAAACTGGTTTGCCTGTTCCAATAGCTAAGAATGAAGAAAACAAGCCCTATTAGAAAATGCATTGGCTTGCCTATGATTTTGAACACAGTTTGGCATGTAATTCGATTCCCTTTAAAGCAGGCCAGCTGGTAAAAGTCTAGCTCTAACAGGCACTTGAGAGGAATCTCAGCAAGTTAACATGCTTTTAATACACCCTGCTCCATCATTCGTAAAGACCTGTTGGAGAGCAAGCAATTGTGCTAACAGTGCTGTCTGGTCTGCTGGAGCACACGAGGCACTTTTTAGTCTCTACCACCACCCCGTCTTCTGAAACTGAGAGTAACAAACCCGAGAAACAGCTTGAGAGCCTCTGTCTCATGTGCAGTTGTGACGTGACTGAACAGGACAGTTTCCACCCTTAAATAACAGCATTCACGCAAGCATGGCTGCTTTGATGGATAGAATTCCCTGCAGAGGTTTCACCTTTGATCAGAGCAAGTCAGTCATTACCATCGTGGGCAATTACTGTCCTCAGAGGACAGTAGGGACTCCAAAATGCTGGTGGGAGAAAAGAGGGACCTTGAACCCCCTGCCCCCCCTGGACTAATACAATTTGATTTTCCCTGCAAGCACACCAGATCACCTCAGGGGACCACAGCAGCTCTCTTAAGATGAACTGGCTGAGCCCAAGGGCTAAAATCCTCATGGGCACTCCTGCCTGGGCTAGCAGGCAGCTCATCCCTCAGAGAGTAACACTTTATGGCATTCTCTCCTGGATATGGAGACCTAGCATGGGTTTCTCCCATGGAACAGGCAAAGTGGGAACACTGAGGTGGGCTGTATGGGAAACAAAGGAAATAGAGAGGGGCTGCTTGGATGAACAGGAGGGAACAGCCTTTTTTCCCAGTGCCCTGCAGGTGCTGTGCTCCCTCGGCAGAGGAGCTGGCTGCGGCAGGACATCTCTGCCAGCCCTTCACCACCTGCTCTTCTGCTCTTCCACCAACCCAGCCAATGTGCAGTGCAAGGATGCCTTTGAATTTCACTCATGCCAGTCCAAAAAACAAGTTAAAGTTCTATAGGGCTGACTTGCACCCTTGACTCGACCCCTATGCCCTACAAATCCCCTGCACAACTGGGCAGACCTCCAGGCACTGTTGGCAGACCCTCCAGATGTGCTGCTTTGAGGTGAAGAGCACAGCACTGCTGGAAATCCTCTAGGTGAGGGAGACCAAACCACTCTCTGGGTTCTGGAAAATGTGAAGATGTGACCAACAGTTCCAGGAGGAAGATGGGAGCATTTCAAAGTGAGTAGCAGTGCATACCACCAGCTGTTTGCCACCTCTGAGGAGGCTGACACATGCTGAGGGTGATTGGACCAGAGCCTGGTGGCTGCATTAAGTGTAGCCACTGGGAGGACATTTATCATATCCTGTGCAAGCAGCCACCCTTCAGCAGCAATTACTGCTCTTTAACAGCTTCCAAACAATGCTCCCTGCAAGCTGTGCTTGCTGTCAGAACCTAAAAAACAGAGGGTGAAAAATCCCAAACCTAACCAAACAAAAACCCAGCTTTGCAGGGATTTTGTGCTTTTCTTTTAAACTCAACAGGTGCTCCTGGTCACCCTGCAAAACGACAGGGGAAATATCTGCATGCCACTGAAATGAAGCAACTCCAAACCAAACTCTGTGAAGATAATCCCATCTTTTGCTTTTGTTTGGTAGAAATGAATGGGAAAAAAAAAAGAAAAAAGCTTCAACTCTGGGTTTTCATGATGATAGAGTGGGAGCTTTCACCACCATCCCAGTTTTGGACTGCATCTGATGCAGGCTCATGGAGACAGGGGACTGTTATTAGAGCTTCGTGAATAATCTACAGCAAGTAACTGAATGGAAGTGTTTGGCCTTTTATCTGTTTGCAAACTATCTGTGAGCCTGCCTGGATGTTCTTGAATGTGTTTGTTGTTTGAGATAATACTGCCCGTAATTCCTGTGAATAATCATTTATTTGTGGCCTGCCTACGAGCATTTTGATAGTCAAAATGTCATTTTTGTTCCATGGTTACATGAATGCAACCCTGAGACTTCCACCAAGAGTACTCACAGTCAGGAGTGGTAAATTCACTTTCTGTAAAACCCTATTGAAATCTTCTTGGGAAATGTAAGTTCACCTGCAATATTTGTGGGGGAAAAATGGGAGAAAAATCCAGTTAAATAACAGGAGGGTTGGTAAAGTGTTAAAAAGCATTTCCAGGAGATTCTCTTGTGCCCCTGCAGCCCATGGAGGGCACGGGGGTGCAGAGATCCAGTGGAGCCCCTGGAGGAGCCCTTGCTGGAGCAGGAGCATGCCCAAAGGAGGCTGTGACCCCCGGGAAACCCCATGGAGAGAACAGCCCACAATGGAGGAGGTTTCTGGTAGGACATGTGACCCTGTGGGGAACCCAGGCTGCAGCAGCCTGTTCCTGAGGGACTGACCCTGTAGAAGAATGATCCTCATGGCAGCAGTTTGTGCAGGGCTGTTGCCTGTGAGATGGACTCACACTAAAGGAGGTCATGGAGAACTGTCTCCCAGGGGAGGGACCCCATGGTGGAGCAGAAGAAGGACTCCTCTCCTGAGCAGCAACAGGAAATGCATTTGATGAACTGACTGGAACCCCCATTCCCTGTCTCCCTGCAACACTGCGGGAGGAGAGGAGGTAGAGCAGGGAAGGAGAAAGCAGTAGGGAGAAGGTATGTTTTAAGGTTTTATTTTACTTCTCTACTGTCCTGCTCTGACCTTGATAGGAGTAAAGTCAATTAATATCTCTCATTCAAGCCTGTTTTGCCCATGATGGTACTTGGTGAGTGTCCTCTCTCTGCCCTTACCTCAGCCCATGAACCCTCAGTTATATTTCCTCTCCTCTGTTTGCCGTGTACTCACGGGACCAAGGCAAAGACACAGCAAACATTCCACCCACGAGCTCCATGAGCCACCAGAGCTGGACAGCAGAGGGGTATTATAACCATCTTGTCCTCCAAAAAACTGGTGCAAACTCCATGCCTGGAGCACTCTGAGCCCTGCCATGTTGTGACCACTTGTCCAGGAGCATCCCAGCCAGGTCTTTGACAGTAACCAAACTCTGCCAGCAGCTTGGAGAGGAGTTTCTTTGGCAGCAGTGCAGCAGGACCAAGAAACGTTGCAGGACAAGAAACGCTGCAGGAACACCTCTTGTGTTTATGTCCATCCACAGTTCATCGGTTACCCTGTGTGGTTGGATGGCTTTGTGATAAGGACACCTTAAGGGATAAATTGCATAGAGGTAATATGGAAAAAATAGTCATCGCTATAGACAGGCTAAGTATCTGCAACACAAATGAAGATTTATTTTCAGGGGAAAAACAATATTTTGCAAACAAAACAGGGCGTGAATTCATTTGGGGTGTCTGTAATACTTTCTTCTTCAATTCCTTCAACAGAGGCTTGTTGTTTATCCATTGCATTCTGAAAGCAATGTACCACTGAAAATTATTTCTTCTGCAAATATTTCCCATCTCCCGAACTCTCTGTTTCCAAACAGCTTTTCTCTGAACTATTGTATGTGGGTAGGCATTTCCAAAACATTAGATCTCTTTTGGCTCCCCAAAGAGCAGTGTGGGCTCCACTTTTCTGTTACCTTGTTACAGGCTGTTTAGAAAGCTGATGGACAGCACAGAAGTGACGGTAAAATCTAAAGTACTGTGGGCAAAGGTGTGGGCTCGGATATGGGAGATGAAACAGACTGTGACCTCTTGCAACTCTACTGTTTCCTTTCCCAGACTTTGTCTTTACCACTTAAAACCATGAACATGTGGGATTTTCTACAATAGATGAAGTAAAGAAAATTAAACTTTCTGTAATGAAAGGGGGAGAAAAAAAATAACACCGTTCTTTCTTTCGCTCTTCCTGCTCTGTGTCTCTGTGTCATTTTGCTAGGTACTTTCATCCTCTTTTCTTCTGTTCTACCCCTCATTGTGACTCATTTATTTTCCCTCTTCCTTGTCTTATTCTTTCTTCTCCAGGCAGATTTTAGTGGAGGGGAGTCATTTGGGGGAATAAATATCTGCCCATCCAGCTTGTGACCAGTACAGACTGAAATGAGAGTTGCACTGAAGATTAGGCTTTTTTGTGGAAAATTAAAACAACAATAACTTTTTCCTCATATTATTGACATTTTTCAGAGGGTATCGTCACTGGTAGAGTGAGGCCAGAATTTAGGCTTTGGCTATTGAATTGTTTAGACGAAAATTTGCCAAACTCCTAATTTATTTTTCCAATTCTCCAATTAAAGAAAAAAAACCCCCAAGATTATTTAAAGAATCTTGCCCACAGCTCCCTCCTTCCTCTGCTTTTTTTTTGTTCCATTTTGGTCAAAGAACCAATTTTCCACTTGCACTAATTCAATACACTCGTTCTGTTTCAGAAGCCACATTGCAGTAATGCCGAGAAAGGAGCCCAGAACCAGCTGATTTAATGCTTTGCTCATGGTCGTTTGTACCCTTTTTATTTTGCTTTACCTGTTTTTGAGCTGCATTTGCTGGGGAATGTTTTATATGCTCAAGTACAGACAGCACTCTCCAATCCTGCTTGAATGCTGAGCTGTATCACCTGAGCTGTGGCTGCAGGGGTGCATTGTGAGGTCACCCCATTCTCAGCCAGCTGATAGCTGGTGCTGGAGGTTCATGTATGCACGATCTGTAGTTTTTCCTCCTGTGGAGGAGAAAAAAAAAATCTTTTAAAATTGTTCTCAATGAGTTAGGCTGAAAGACAGTTTGTCATTTTGTGCTCTATATGATGTGCGTGTGTGTGGAGGGTAACGGAGGGTTGAGATTAATTTGGACCTGACAAAAAATAGTGTGAAAGGTTAGTAGTGAAGTCATGGAGCTCCATTCCAATAATTAAGCTGTGTGAAGGCTTCACCCTTTCCTCTCCTGCAGAGGAAATTATTTAATGTAATTTTGAAAATCTCAGGTTCTATGTTTTAAGTGATAAAAGGCCTTGGGGTCATGTTTAAAAGTGAGTGCTGTGAAGGGCTGCGGTGATGGGATCCAAAGCTGTTGTAAAGGACTGCAGAGGATCCCTGAACACAGCATTTCCATGGGAGATGAGAAAGATTTATTTAAGACCAGCACTGACTTGCACATTAGACATGCTGCTGGTGTGCAGCCTGTCTGTCCTTGCCTTGCTTCGGCACATCACCAGCTCACAGCACCCAGCCTGGTTCCACGCTCCAGGCTCTGCCTCAGCCTTAAAGCACAGGGATGATGCACATGCTTCAAGCAAGACAAAGGATGCTAGTTCTGGGGGAGGTGGGGTGCTCCTTTCTTGGCTGTAACCCTGAGGGACTTGGGAAGGGAGACCTGAAGTGGAGCATAGCCTGAGTGCAGGAAGCATAAGGAGGAAGCAAGGGGCTTACTGCCAGAATGTTCTTAACAACTGCTGATATTCAACAACATATTGGACTGAACCATTCCCATGACAAAACTTTTTCCCCAGTGGGTGGGGAACAGTGCTTGAAAGGGACTGCAGCAAGGTTACAGAGCTTTACCCAGGTCCTAAACATTAAGTCACTTCATTTCCAGCTAGGACAATGATGCCAGTGTCATTTTGCAAAGAAAGAAATGAGCTGGCTGGTTGGCTTTAGTGCCCCTAGGCACACCTCCTTTGTGGGGATGCCGTGGTTAGGTCACCAGGAAGGTTAAATTCCATTTCTTAGGCATGACAGAGACTTGGCCCAAGATGCCTGCAGGGCCTGGCAGCACCCAGGACAAGGAGTTAATGATGAAGCAGACAAAGTGGGTGTCTGGCTGCTTCCTGGTCATTAATTAGGGACACTTGGTCACAGCAGGACAACTCTGGCCAAGCTAGGGGAGTTAGCTATGGAAAAAGGTTTGACTCTAATCCCCGCTAAGAATAACTGTGTTTCTTTCACAGGGGATATGCAAGACTGAAGCAGATTTTGCATGAAAATTATTCTCTGTCTTTGTAACCTTAGGGATTTGTGGCACAATCTGGAAATACAACAAGGAGAGGCTCTGGGGCTCTGGGTGCCTCTGTGTTCCTGTGACTCTGATGCAGTATTTAAACCCCGCCCAATTCCTGACTCTTGCAACATCATAAATTATGTTAATATGAATCTAAATATCACAAACTTCTGTCTTAAGTTGACACTGATTAGTTGAAGACACAGTCCTGGAGCAGAATTGAAACACATGGACAGGATGGTCAAGGCCAAGATATTCAATAGTCCTTGTGGTTCTGTCTCCAAACTTTCTCCTCACAGCCTGTCCCAGCATGGGCATTCTGTAAATGGGCACTTAGGACGTGCCCAGCGTGGGGAGAGTCTGGAATAATCGTTCATATTGCAATCTTACCACCAGATGATTAACACCTGGACAACAACCTTTGTTATCCTTCTAGTCACTATCTAGGTGAGGCTATGCAGACAAGATTTATATACTTGCAGTTCTGTTTCCCAGACCTTCAGTTTTCAGCTGCAAAGACAAAAATCAGTGGCTGAAGTTGGCACTTCATGATTCAAGAAACTCTGTTGAGCTTGGCAGGACTGGCCTAAAACCAGCAGTGCCTCAGACCAGAATGGAAGTTCGCTGACCAAACAATGTGGAAGAACGCTTGACTGTGCTTTAATTTAGTCTTGCACTGCTAGCAAAGCTAGGTGCATAAATCATAGTGATTAATAAATCTGTTATGTCCTCCTTTATTTCCTATTTGCAAACTGCCCGAGCAATTTTCTCAACTGCATTTGTTACTCAGAATTTTTCACTGAGTAATTTCTGGAGATAATTCTTGTGTTTTTATCTTGTCTGGGAAGTTGTGCTGAGTCTGACATTGGAGCTGTTTTCATTAGAGACATAAATCTTTCTTTTGTTGTTTCAAAATCACATTTCCCATGCTACCATTTGCAATTACAGATATGAAACTTGCTTTCTTTGACTGCTCTTCAACATCCATTTATCACTGCTTCAGCTGCTGTTGAAATGCTGGTAAACTGTATCACCCTCACATTTGGGACCAAACACCATACACAGAAGCATGAATTTACTTGCACAGAGGCTAAAAAGAGTGAATGAGCATCTGAAATTTTGGAGATGGGGTGGTGGATAAAGAAAAAAAAAGTGAATATGGACTACTACTTCATTCTGTACTTTATTTTAAAGTGTTGGCTACCATGGCCTTTTGGAGGGAGGAGAATCCTGCAGGTCAGGAGTCTCAGGGAAAAGCAGAGGAGAAACGTTTTGTTCCTTGCTCATAACTCAGCTTAGGCACTAACCTGCTTAGAGAACTTTGGGAATGCAGAAATAGAGATTACTTGTTTATGGGATCACGATTCAGCTAAGAAAAAGGTTCTCCAAGACAATTTTTGTAACTGGGTACTCAAATTCCTCTGAGGTCTCACTGGCTACAGCCTCTTTGACCTTGTCTGATTTAAATGTAAGGCTTTGGGACACACTGTTGTGAAAGGAGAGGCTGGGACAGAAAAGCTGCAGGAAAACACCCTAGTGGAGGAATTTTGCTGTTGCATATTTTAGTGGGGTAGTAGAGGGGAAATTTCCTGACAAGCTGGAATTCTAGGGCAGTCACTTGAATTAAGCAAAGGGTGGCAGTGGCAGTTGGTCGAATAAGAGTCTCGGAACTCAAAAGCAAGCCAATGCATGCATGCAAAAACATTTGCAATTGTTTAGTGGAACAACGACAGCCTTAATAGTACAGCATTAGGCAGAGGGCCAAGAGGCAAAAATATTTGTAAATAGGGTTTGCTAATTTTTTCCACTGGCAAACATAGCAAAGGAAGGAGGGGGGAGTTAGTGCTCTGAAGAGACAGTCAGACTGGGAGCACAGGTCCCTCTAGGTTTTTGAACAGAATCCCTCTGCAAGCCACATCCCAAATGCAAATAAGAAGTTTATCTCTGGGTGTTTGTGTTGGTTTTTTTTTTTTTTGTGTGTGTGTGTGTGTGTGTGCATAGTAGGGGGTATAAAGAAGACATAGTAAGGAGACATTCCTCCAGCTCAGAAACCGGAGCTGCAGGGTAGCAAGAAATATAGAAGGAACTTTCCTTTCCCTAAAAGGATGTCAAGGACTAATTGAGAAGCAGTCAATGCTGGATATTTCTTCCTGGACACCAGTCCTTTGGAAGACTCTCTCATGTGTTGGTGGTGGGGAGCTGATGAGGTGGCTGTGTCCCTACCCCAGCTCTCCTCCCTCCCCTCCATGGCTTCCTCCTGGCTGTGGCTGTGGAAGGAATTCTCATCCTAGAGAGACACTCTGGAGCACACTGAGATAACAGGATTTGGGAGATGGGCAGCAGAATCCCTCAGCAGCTGGGCCTGGGGAAGGTTTGCTGTCTCGCTCTGACACATGGCTCAGAGATGTCCCTTCCACAACCCCTTTTCATTTAGAGAGAAAATCCTCTGTGCAGGTTCTGTCTGCTCTGTGGCTGTTGCTGCTGCTCACACCTGCATGGTGAACCCGAGCTGTGTGCTATGGACAGAGAAACACAAGGAAGTCATCAGGGGTGTCACTTCTATAGAAACCAAGGGACTGAGTACTCAGCCTTTGAGTACAAGCTCTTCCAGTTTGTTTTTGGTTGCAAATAGGACTTTTCACAGCAGTATCAAAGTATGGGCTGAAATTTTGTAAGAGCATTCATTTGTCTCTGTTCTGACACTTGCTCATCAGATCTACTTTTGCACCCGCCTGTGCTGCTCCTTGCCACAGCAAGAATAGGCTTGACTGAGACACAGCTTCACTGCAGGAAAGAACAGGCTATAAATATTTTTTTAAAATTGAATGATCTCCTCAAATTCAACATCCTACTGTTAATGTTTCTTCTTGACCTTGAAGCACAATAATTCATCTCTTTGATGTGCACACATTTCAATATCCAAACAGGTGATACTTGTATCTTAACTGGACAAACTGAAGCCTTTTGAGGTTCCCTTTTGAGGTGGAATTTATCTGAAGGCTGCAATCAGTTTGGCTTCAGATTAGACAAAACTCAAGCTGTGAATAATTTGTATCTAAACAGCGAAAAAAGGAATCTTGCAACACATACTGTTCATGTGAATAATATAAACTCTTAGAAAAACCCAAAGGTGGTTAATGATAAACCTCCAGTTAACATTTAACTAAAAAAAAAAAAAAAACAAAAACCAAAAAGAAAACCATCTTAAAGGTGATGAGAAGGAACTAATGGGGTGATGAGAAGGAACTAATGTTTTACACAAATAATGCCAGTAGTTCAGCAGAACTCTCTAAATCAGGATCTGCCACTCTCCCTTCCACTGAAACATTCTGACCATGTGCAAAAGAAAAAAAAACCAGAAGAGTCCAAGGGAGGGCTTGCACGTGTAGCACCACTTTCAGAGTGGGCTGGGAGCAGAGGAAAACCAAAATGTGTTAAGCTAAAATCATCACATGATGGCTAACCATGTCCTGCTGGCATATTTAGGTTTTCTGTAAAATGTTTTGCACCACAAAGTCTGTCCTTACACAAGAGCTGAGAAAGTGTGTGACTGTGTGAAAGAGCTTTGGGTGTCCCTCCTTTTTAAAATCAAACACTGTGCTGCATCCTCGATGATGTATGGGAGTGAGGAGTGGGTTCTCGGGGCAGTCAGACAGTTTGGTGAAGGTCCAAGCACAGGTTTTTACATCTCCTTTTCCATTTCTCCACTGCATGCCTGAAGACTTCATGTTTTACCCATCTGGTTGTGGGAGGATGAGCCAAACTCTCTCTCCAGTTCACTGATGTTCACTAATTAGGTGAGCATGCAGTACCTTTGCACCTTCCTGATTTGGGAGGGGATGTGGGAGCCACAAAGGAATGAGGCAAGGTAGTTGAAACACCTTTAGCCTCCACCAGACCTCTCCTGTTCCTCCAGTTTGGTCTGGGGGCTCTGGCACTCATGTTTGCCTCCAGAGTTCGGGCTGCAGAAGCCTAGAACTAGATCCTGTGAGTTCAAGTTGTACTTATTTAATAATACATTTAATAAATATTGGAAGAGGAAAAGGTCATGGGTTGCCCCTGATGTGAAGGTTTTGTTCTTTTCAGAGGGTACAGGAAGTTGCTTACAGGGAGATTGAGAAGTAACCCCCCAGCTCACTGCTTTTGTGGCTTGTGACAGAATCCCACTAAAAACAACTTGTGATTTATTTCAACTGCATAATAATATTACAAAGTAATAAAAATAAAGGCATATTTAATGATGTCCTTCCATTCAATGGTATGCCCTGGCTGTCTACCAATGGCTCTACAGACCTACTGGCGCCTGTGTCAAGACTCTTTTCTTTCAGTGTGGGGAGAGACATTAGATACCATGATAGAGTCCTATGTACCACCAGGTTATGCTGCACAATTCATTTCCATTAGGCAAGTCATTTTTTCCTTTCCTTGGCCATTGCTACTTTGTTATGCTAATAAATATGGTTGTGCAGTGGGACCCAATTTAAACAAAGACTTGACAGTAACTTTGCTGGACACAGCCAGAATGGGACATCTGGGTCTCATCACAGACAAAGGTCTCTTCCCTCACCCTCTCATCTTCACAGCATATCAATGCTGTGCTCTCAAGCACAGCTCTCTTCAAGTCTCCAGAATGCATTTGTTATTTTCATTATTAGCTGGAAAAAAAACAGGCAATCCCCATTCAGAAGAGGACAGGAAGAAGGATTTTTAATTGTAAAGGAAAACGGAGAAAAAATGAGGAGAGGAATTACTATAGTGGGATAGAAATCATTTGCTGACATCCTCCTCCTCAAAGTTTTCAGAAGCATTTTACAAACTGCATCAGATCTGCATCAGATTTCTCCAAAACACAAAATGCTGCTATCTCTTGGGCAAGAGCACAGGGGCTGTGCTTGCTGTCCTGGTATACAATGAGGTGCATCAGGCAGGTCCTACCCCAAACAGCAGTTCAACAGGGGAGGGCTGAGCAGGCAGGATTGCAGCTCACTAATGGTTCAGAGTGTCAAAACCCAGTTTCTGGGGAAAGTGCACTTGCATGTACTTGCTGGAATATCCACTTTCTGTCTTTTCTGAGCTATTTGGGAAAGGCTGGAAGTTTCTCTCAAGTGGTCAGAGTGAGGTGAGCAGCTTGTACTCCCATGTGCTGACTGGCTGCAGAAAGAAATAGAGTTGTGTGTTCTCACATGTTGTGCAGTGTGAGGTTAAAGTTACTGCCAGGAATGGTAGTGCCATGAAGGTCCTTTCCGCCACGGAAAGGGCTTGACTCATCTCTGGCTCAGGGATGGTTTCCCACAGAGTTACCAGAATCATTTTGGTGGTGCTTGTGCTTTCCTTGAAGGTTTCCCATCCAAGGATCCAGCAATTTTGACCTTGATTAATTATTCCTAGAGGGAGCCTACACACACAGCATCTTCCCATATGAAACTGCTCTGACAGATGAATCCCAACCTGTTCCAGAGGAGGAGAACAAGGAGCCTGGGGGCTGGGAGAGCAGCTCTGCCCACTTGCTGCATCTTGGCTTCCCCCATTCCTAAGCCAGACCTTGAGCTACCCATGCTTTTAGGCTGAAGAGGCAAGTGAGTTTGGCACCTGTCACTTTTCCATTTAACAGCCAATGCTGAATGAGTTTTATTAATTTTTATCATCTTCTCATAAGATATTGTTTGTTTAGTCATAGGAACAAAGCATAAATGATTACAACAAGGTTTCTGCCAAGCGATTTTGGTGCACTCCAGAGAGAGCCCCTTCTCATGCCATGATTGTATTCAGTTAACATTAGTGGAGACCTTTTTGGGAGAGGCAAAAAGATGAATTCTTCAAAGAGTCTTCTAGCTCTGCAGGTCCTCAGCAGTGGATGAGGAGGAGAAGGAGAAGGGAAAAGGGAAGGAGGAGTGAAAAAGGAGAAGGGGAAAAAGAAGGGGTAGAAGAAGGAGGAAGACAGAATGGGGAAAGAGGAGAAGGAGAAGAAAAGTGAAAAAGAAGGAGGAGAAGGAGAAGGAGAAGGAGAAGGAGAAGGAGAAGGAGAAGGAGAAGGAGAAGGAGAAGGAGAAGGAGAAGGAGAAGGAGAAGGAGAGAAGGAGAAGGGAGAGCCCAGCATTTTTCCCTCCCTACTTTGCATGTTAGTGAAATTGCAGGTCTGCCCAGTCCTTTGATAAAAGCACAAGATCCTGAGCAGGAGGTGTGTGACTCAGGAAGACTGGCTCGCCTGGTGCAGGGCCTAACTTTTAATCTGCCTTGATCGCTCCTCCACGACCTCTTTCAAAAGCTCTTTTTCTGCACTGTAATGTTCTGCCAATCATAATTTGCATTTCTGAACGCATGAAAGAACTGCTTCCTGTCTCTGGTGGAAAAAGGGAGGGGGAGGGAAAAAAGTATTTAAAGTCTAACTGAGATTTTTCTTTGAAAGCCTGCTAGGGGAAAACAAAAGGCGTTTCCATTCCGGGCGCAGCTCTGGAAGCAGTCGCAGCCGGGAGGTGTTAACAAGCCGTGGGGTGTGCGGGGTTACGCTCCCAGTTCCACCCGAGTGCCAGCTCTGCGATCGGGGCGCATCGGTGATCCCTGGCCGAACACATCGCACAGGTCTGATGGCACGGCCACTCCATCCATCCATCCATCCATCCATCCATCCATCCATCCATCCATCCATCCATCCATCCATCCATCCATCCCCAGCCCCGCCGGTCAGTTGTTGCTGGGGAGCGCAGCGCAGAACCCGCCGAGCCGAAGCACTGGGAATTCTCCTCTCTCACCAGGCGCCGAGCACTTGAGGAGGTTCTGGGCGCCGGCGGGAAACAAAAGCTCTTTGACAGCGCCGGGATGGCAGGTCCCTGTGTGGAGGTGCCGGTGTGTGCGCAGCAGCTCCCCCCAGCACTCGGCTAATCTCTATTACATATCTACAGACAAAACAGCTACTTGGCATCGTGTGGCGGATGTCTGCAACTTCTGCCAGGACGCTGAACAGGGGCCAGGAACTTGGGTGGAGACAGGAGCCAGGAGGTCATCTGGGGTTGCTGCTCTTTGTTAGAGCTAAATAACGTGAATGTATTAAGCTCCTTTCCACGCTCTGATTTTACTTTTTTTTTTTTTCCCAATGCCTTCAATAGTTTTTTGGTTTTTTTTCCACTGGGCTGGATAAATGCACAAATACGCAAGACAGAGCAGTCTGCTCATTTGCACTTAGCACGAAACCCTGAGTTTGACATTTTTTTCAGAAAAATGAACCAACACACTCCCTGCAAAGGTTTGCTCTGTGAGAACAACAACTTGGGTGCTTTGTCACCTTCCTCACTTTTAGACACTGATCAGACAGTCACCTTCACAAAATTATCAGGAGATCTCATTATTGTTCCCTAAGAGAAGAAGTTG
>VZSE01000995.1:2933-57168 GCA_013398275.1 Promerops cafer | reverse complement strand
GGGTTTTTTTTTTTTTTTTGTTTTTTTTTTTTTTTTTGTTTGTTTGTTTGTTTGTTTGTTTTTTAAATAAAATAAAGCTAGAAGTGGGCTGAAGCAAATTGTGGCACCTGGAATTGCAAAGCTGCAGCTGGATCCCAAAACCCTGCTGAGCACAGGAACATTGCTGGAACCTGTGGGGACTGAAAAATGGCAAGAGTAAGATCTGCATTTTATACAACTGATGCTGTTAAATAAGTTCTGTGGCTGCATGGATGTATCTGCTTTTTCTGACCTGTTAGATGCCAGACTGTATATATATACATATATATATACATAAATATATATACATACATACATATATATATAAAAAAAATAAAATTGAGTTGTTTGTGTGGATCTCCTTCTTAAAACAGCCTGCAGATGAAAGGAGGTTAGCAGTTCAGCAATCCAAATTGCAGTTTCTTTCCACGTCAAATTACAGGAAAATAGTTACTTACATGGAAAGAGTAAACTATTTACTATCAAGAAAATAATATTTTCTTTTGGATACCCTGAGAAGTGACTCAGTGGATGAACACGTGGAGTTCAGGGTTTCATGGCAAAGTCTCCACTGCTGAGACTGATGCTCCCGTGGCTTCTTCCGATTTTCATTCAGGTATTCTTTTACCCAAACATGTGCTGTCTATCGAATTTCACCTATTCCCTGCTGCCCTGCCTGAGGTTCACAGTCGTGGGAGATGTGTTGTTAAGGTTGACATAACCAGGCTTTTTGGTGGTGGGCAACAGCCCTATTCTTCTCCAGACTGGACCACATATGTGAACATCCCCATTCCGTTCTTCCTTCAGCCCCTGTTATTTTAACCAGTCCTTTCTCTGATGGATAGCACTGAGTAAGACAGAAAATTCACAGGCCCTAAAACATCACAAATGTTCTCTACAATCACCTCTGCCGAGCCTGGCATGATGTGTTTGGGCTGGGATGCAAAAAATGCCACTGGACACCACAAAAATCCCATCATGGGATCCCATCCTTGGCAGTCCTGGGGGAGGTTGTAGCACATCTTCTGCGAGGCCCCCCTCTCAGGAAAAGCTTTGTGTTGTTTCCTTGTTATATAAAAGGCATCACAAGCGTTATGTGTCATCCACCTGCTGCTTCTGTTCACCCCGGAACAGGACTGCATTGTATCAGGCCAAACAGTGCTTGAGTCTGAGATGCAAATACACCTATATCCCCATATGTTTATATAATGACATGAAACATCTTATTATTTCTTAAATAATAAATATGTGCTTTTATAGTTTTTATTTCCCCCTGGAGCCTTGCTGGATGAAAGGTGTCGTTACATAAAATATTTTATTCATGGTTATGTTTATCCAGACTGTGACACCCTTTCCCAGAGACATTATCTATTTCTAGCATCTGAGAGAATCTTTGAATAAGATGTTGTGGTAACCACAAATAACAAAGGAAGGAAGATTGTGGAAAGGTAAAAAGGCTGATCTTGATTTGCAGCAGGCGAGCTAAAAAATCTAAAAATTCCCTGCAGTCCCTCAGTCATACATCCCAGTCTCTTTGTGCTGCTTTGCTCTTTAATAATGGCTTCTCTCTCTCTTTTTTTTTTTTTTTTTTAAAGGACAAGACAAATTGTCTAGCCACAAGAATTTAAACAATGCTTTTAATCTGAGTGAAGAAATGTACTGCACTGCTCAGCTGCCTTTAAAGTCTACTATTGCAATATCTCAGCAAAAGGTGTATTCGTAGAAGGGAGAGCTGTAGCTTAATGTAGCTGCACCATAAAGTTATTTATCCTTGCAGTGCTTGATTTACAATTCTCAGTAACTTCCTTGCCATTTTTTTTTCTGCTAAGAAACCTTGAGGTGGTGCCTGCAGAGGTGGAAGCAGGGAGTGATTCACTGCTCCTCATCCCTTGTGCTGCTCTTGCCCCTCAGCCAGACAAGCCGGTCAATGATTAATTTTAATTCTTCTTTAAATAACCTGAGTTTTAAGAAAAGGGAAATTTCACCACACCTTTTCACTCTGAAACACACTGAACAGCACAAATTTTTCTTGAATGGAAAGAAACATTTTCACCCTAAGGGCTGGTGACATCTTGATGCTCTTTTTGCACAGATCAAGTGCCTGACATGGGCCTCTCCCTCCTTGGTCTCCTGCTCTGTCCTTCCTCCCTTAGCCCCAGACACTCCGCTTTACAGGGCCCCCATATCACTGATGAGATCTTGTGTGCACATCTCTGTTATGCCACACAAGTGGGTTGTGGAGGAGATTCCATAAAACCATGCTAAAGGACAGGGACTAAGATCATGTCTCATTTCCCATCAGGGGAGACAGTGCCAGATGCTGCTCTGGGACCCAACCCAGACCTGTGCCCTGACAGACTGGCAGGAGCAAAGGGGATCAAAAAGTGTTTCCCATTAATCCCTGGAGTCCTCAGTTTCCTCAACACACCAAAATGTGCATCTTGTGGTTCACAGCCTTACGAAGAACTTGATACATGACTTGTAAGGTCAGAAAGTTTGGCTGTTCCTGGGTGCACACATTTTCTTATCACACATTTGGGAGTGTCTGTGCACTCTCTTAGTGAAAACAGCTCCGCACACAGATATAAATCCATGTATTGGAAAGCAGGGAGACAGATGGCCTCTATTACCCCGTGTAACCAAACACAGGATGCAGATGATCTGAAACAATTAGAA
Organism: Promerops cafer; assembly: GCA_013398275.1. Taxonomy (NCBI): domain Eukaryota; kingdom Metazoa; phylum Chordata; class Aves; order Passeriformes; family Nectariniidae; genus Promerops; species Promerops cafer. Next base: position 54,474 of record VZSE01000995.1, on the reverse strand, counting down.
TGGCAGTTTTCCTATCTGAGAGTTTTAAAGAGATTTCATTCATCATATGCTTACTGGCATGGCTCCAGCTCCAAGGACATATCTGAGGCAGAGATTTTAAAATATTCATAGTAAAGCTTTTCTGCTCGCTATAACATTATGATTGTAAAGTGTTAGTTTGCATGAGCCCTTAACACCAAAAGCAACTGGTATGCATCACCCCAAATTTATGAGTTTCCCTTTTTCAGGGGAGTCATGAGAGTCTTTTTCCACTTCCTCCATGCCAAACCCACCTTAGTTTTTAGGAACAGTTCAGCACCCCTGTCTGGGACCAGTTTTCCAATGACCAGCTCACCTCAGCCCAGTTGCAATGGAGCGGGGAAGGCTCCCGTTTTCAGGCCTAACTGTGTGGGAAGGATTGGCCTGTTCCAAGGAAGCTGGGAGAGTGTTTGTTTGGCAGGGGTGTGTGTGCTGGCTTTACCCCATCCACTGAGGCTGCTCAGCACTCTGGAATGCTCCTTGCCTGCACCGAGGGGATTACTGGGCAGGGGGAAGGTTTTTATCCTATAAACACAGCTGATCACATGGAGCCACCACTTCTCAGCACCGCCTTATACAACAAAGGGATAAGCTGGGAAGAGATCATCTGAAAGAGGGATCTAGAGAATCAGAACCCTTAAATCCATATTTAGTTCCTGAGCTGATTTTTTTCATAAGTGTTGCTTCTGAGTAACTCCTCCCATTCAGTAGAAGTCACAGTAAAAAGAAAACCAGTGTATGTTCATGCCATGTATCATAAATCACTTCATCACACGCTGAAGCGTGGCCAGCCCTGGGTGAAAACCAGGCAGATGTTTAACATGCCATGGCACAGCAGCTCCCTTGAGCAGATTTCAGCAGGGTAGGAAGAACACCACAAAACTGCAAAGAAAGATTGAGTTAGGCGGGACATAATTACCAAACCTGGACTATGTCCAGGACACTGGGGCAAACCCTCCTACCTCTGCAAATTTGATTTTAACAGCTTTAATTTTAAACACCTGATAGTCATATTTCTTGCCAAGCAAAAGATTGCTGAAAGTAAGAGAGGCAGCATTTCCAAAATAGAAAAAAAAACCTTAGATAATTAAGAAAGGAAAAAACCAACAAGAGTTCCCTCCTATAAGATTTGTGACACCTCAGTGGGAAGCCATGAAACATCCACTGCAAAAACACATTTTCTGGGTTGTAGGTCAGCTTAACTTATAGCACTACACAGCTCAGGCCAATATTTTGTGTGTGAAAGTGATGAATTGTAGAAAGTGGAACCCCACAGGGGTATCAGCAGAGGGAGTCCAGGTCAGAGAAGTACAGAAACAAAACAAGAACATGGCTAAAATAAGAAGAAAACTCAGCTTATTTTGCTATCGAAACATATTTGTGCACCATTTATTGATGACATTGCAAATACCCACTTCGGACAACCAAATGGTTCGACACACCAGGTTGCTTATGTGGAATTCAATTGTTTCCACAGCCCTGCAACAAAACAAGCAAAGCAAAATGAACACCTGAAAGAAAACCTCTTGTATAACACAGACTCTCAGGCTATAGGGAGGAACATTGCTGACCTTGGCTACCCCTGAGATTTTACACGTGAGGGGAGCAAATCAGTTCTCACAGAAATTTCCAAGCTTTGGAATAAGCAAGTCCTGACCCTGCTTTAGCACAGGGGGATGGAGTAGGTGATTTTCTATGTTCCCTTCCAGCCAGAAATTTCTGTGATATTAAGGCCCACTCCCAAAACCTATAAACTAGGTTCCAAAAGATAATGGTAAAATAATAAAGTATCTACTTCTGCGAGTTTTTAGATGCTGCAGGAAGCCAATGCTACCCTGCAGAAGGGTGCCCCAGAATAGTTTGCAGAAGAGTGGCTTTAAGTAGAAGAAGCTGTACTTGCATCACTCTCAAGTAACTAGAAGCACATGGAGAATCTATTTTCCTGGCTTTTTCACCCAAGTGAAACAACCTTCTCCTGCTGCTGAAAGGTATTTAATGAAATAATCTATATGTGAGATTATTTCCATGTTTGCACAAAACATAAAACAAGTGTTCGAGACTTGCCCTGTCCCATTTTCAGGCTCTGGTTGCGTTGCACATGGGACACATTTATCTCAGATGGAAAAAATCTGCAGCACTGATTTCCCTGGTGTATGTGCTGCTCACAGCAGGGTGTTGAATACCCCTGTAAGAGCAGAGCCTGAGCACACGGCTGCTGAGCACACGGCCCTGAGTCACACATGAGCTTCCATTCCCAGAGGGGAAGACGAGGGCTCAGGCAGGTGCAGCTGTACCTGTGTGTCAGCATGCTGAGGATGCTGTGTGCTGTGGGCTCCGGTCGCAGCCTCTTGCTGTGAAATCCTCACACCAGACCTTACACCAGCGCTGCCACCCTGTCCTGAACACCCCGGGTCTGAACACATCCACCATGAGAAAGTGCCACCTTGGGGTTTGAGGGGTGGCCACAAAGCCCTGCAGCCACCCAAAGCCCTCAACAGCATTGCTGTGGGGTTGGGCTTAGCATGTCCAAGGCAGTTGATGCCCAGGTAATGCAGCAGACCCAAGCTCTGGTGTATTGCATTTTTAATCAGCTCTGCTGCCTCATTTCAAGAATGGGAGTGTTTACACTCACTATCAAAAAAAGTAGTATTATTATAGCTTTGCTACATGCTGGCCTGTTCCCAGGTGCACACTGTTAAACAAGTACAATTCACAAGTTCAATAAAATAGCAAAATGTTCCATGTTTCACTGTTTCTCCAGCAGCCTGGGGAAAAAACACAGATATACTTTATCCACCCTGCTGGTGATGAAGCTCAGACACTCCACAGAGGTTTGTTGCTATTTTTAGCCATGACACAGAGAAAGCTACACCAGAAACCATTTTTCTTTCCCTTTTAAAACCCTTGTATGCAGAAGGGAGGCAATGGCTTTACACAGCTATTTGTCCATTGCACAGCTGCTTGTCCATTTTTTTCCTAGCAGAGTAACAAAAAGGACTAGAGCAAAACTTCAGCTTCAGTTCTCCTCTGGTGTAAATCAAGACAGTTTCACCACAGAGCAGTGGAGCTGTCAGATAGTGCACACCAGGATAGGGTTAGGCCCTCTGACACAAGTGTAAGAGACTAATTGCAAACACTAGGATGAAAACAGCGTTTCCCTCTTCTTTTGTGCTACCCTATATCCTCACCTCCGATATTCTGTTTCTTCTGGAAATATTAATGAATCGTGGTTTTTTAATGCAAAAATGACTTTAAAGAATCAGCAAGCAGGAAGACCACCCTCTGTAACCAGCAGGAAACCCTTTTCTACCCTAGCCCTGAGCTCTCAGTCACCACCACAGCTGAGGTTGTCTACAAACATGGACAGGCCCAGTGTCCAGCCATGGTCTGCACCTTTCAGAATCAGGACACCGAAATTCCACTCTAAGCCCATTACCTGCATTGGTATCCAAAACCTGTGTTATTGATAACTTAAACAATTGCTTTACTAATTCCTATGACACTTCAGTGTCCTGATTTCAAAACATTTAAGGAGATAATTCCTTTTAAATATAGGCTTAAGCACTGAAGTGTTTTGGAATTAATATGAAAAACAAAAATACCTCTCTTGGGTTTTTGGGACAGCAGTGCATTGAGTTGTTATTTCTCTTAATATAGTGGAGCATTCCTTTTTCACTTAAAGATTCCATGATAACCTCGTGCATGGCTGACTTCAGGGCTTTTATGCCCAGCTAACATCACTTCATTCAGAAAGTAATTCTGCAATTAACCCTGCTACAACCCCAAAAGGTGCACAGTGTCATTGGTCTGCTTTAAAATTGCAAACACATGGAGAAACAGTGGTGCAATTTTTCTTAATTAGAGAAAATGACCACACTAAAAAAAAAAATAAAAAAAAAAAAAAAAAAAAAATTACACTGTTCTAATCACAAGCAACATTTAAAAATTAACCCAAATATACAAAAAGCCCAGCCCCACACCTTCATGCTACATCCCAATAGTCTAAAAAGCATGTAGCACACTGGCCTAGCCCACGAAGTCTGTTCAGAAATAGACTGAAATCACTGTCTTGTGCCATTTGGGGGGAACTCAACTAACTCCTTTATTTATGTCTAAACACTCGTAGCTTTTATGGGGAAAAAAGAAACATGGCAAACCCTCGTGATGTTGCCCATAATGTACTGCTTCCACCACTTTTCATGCATGCACCTGACACACACACACACACACACACACACACACAAGCATGTTAATTTTTACTGCTCAAGAGAAGCCTGAGTTTATTTAGATTTGAGACAAAAAGCAGCACTCCATCACCTCATGTCGTTTTAAAACCCTGACATTTACAGAGCTCTTTCCAAACCAGTTCATTAAACACTGCATGCATCTTAAGGCCATATGCAGCAGTATAATTTAGAGTGTATATTTTATAGGTTTCTTTTTCTGGTTTACCCCCTGATTATTATGTGCTGTAAAATTTCAATTATCCCAACCAGTCAGGGGAATAAAAAAAGGGAATAAAAAGTAGGTGATGGAAAAGTGTGTGTTAACAAAGGCCATAGAAAAGAAGCCAATGCAACACTCAGATTTCAGTGTTATTAATGCCCTTTTCTCTCCTCACAGACAGATTAGCTGTATGAATAAAAAGCACAAAATGACAACTAAATCATCTCCCTCATTCTTACATGCAGCAGGTATTTCAAACCACTGTGGACAAATCGATGGGTGAAATTCATCCTAGCTTTTCCTGTGCAAACTCATAGATCTGGGAGGAACAGCAAAGCCCAAATTAAGGTCTGAATTTGGCCCAGCTAGTAAAAGGAAAAACTTGAAGGAGACGAGAATATGCCTGCAAATTTTCCACATCAGATGTAAATTAAACAACCCAATTCTTGAGTGTGGGGCAGATGCACAGGGCTAAAATGTCTGCTGATATAAAGGGAAATGTTCCCAAATAATTTCACCTTTGTCCATTTACATCATTTACATTGGCACCCAATGCCCTTAAGAGCAGCAAACACAAAATGCTGTACCTGAAAAAAAATCACAGAAAGGGCTGGGAATTTTTTTTCAGTGTGCCAAACCTGTAAAGCTGGGATGGTGAAACTTAGAAAGTTGTCCCTGCTAAATCCAAAAAAGAAGGCATGTAAACATGTGGCAATATGAAAGGCCCCAGCTGTATAGTGACTTGTCCAAGCAGATTATTACACATATACAGTTGTTTTAAGTGTGTACCACTTTCTCATGAACAGTGATTTTTTAAATTCATGTTCACCTAGTAGTCTTAGCCAATTTCTGCAGTGTCCAAACTTCTTAAGGCAAACAATTTCTCACCAAAGGGATTCCAGCTGATTAGGCCTGACCCCATTCCAATGTGTGTATTTTCTGTTGTCACTGCTGCTGTCAGGATCACACCTCTGTGGGATGCCACTAAGTGTCCACAGCCTGCACACCCAATTGTTGAAGGCTGGAGAAGTTTGGCACATATTTCCAATCTCTTCTTACTTTCAAGAAGTTGACTTCTTTGCAGCAGCTTGCATATTCATTCTGACTTGCTTCTTTGCTAAGTAGTAATCTGGAAAACGCACAAACAGAATTAGGGTACAACACTGAAAACAGCTGCTTTTCAAGAAATCTCTCAAATCTCGTTTTCGTATCGAAGAAATCATTTTGACTTCTCCACAGCTCCTGAATGAACAAAACTAATACCTTTAGCGTGTCCCACATAAAGTTATGTAACACAAAGCAAAACAAAGGAAATGTACTGGCCTTTATCCAGTTGAGATCAAAAGCCTTTGGACCCTCTTATGCAAGATAAGCAATGCAACATTTCACTCCAGCATTGAGATCCACTGCTGCAGTGCTTTCCTGGCAGAAATGGGGCTGGGGTTTTTTTCCTCCTTAAAAGTAACAAAAAATATGCTGTAAAACAACATCAGAAGAACTACGTATATGTGGCACTTTATTTCTGCTTATTAGGTCAAACTGCAAATCCAAAGGCTGCATAGAAGCTCGCACTATCACTGAGTTATAAATAATTCCTTGCTCACAGACTATGAACTGTGGCTCATGGGGAGAACATCCTTTGCATTTTCATCCATATGTGCAGCTGAATCTTTGTTTCAGGTGCAAACTTAAGTCATGTTTAACTACAGAAATGGGATTATAACACAGGACCCTATGAGTTCCTTCTCTGCTTCCCAATCTTGCACAGAAAAAGACCCCAACACATTTTTTCAGGTCACAGGGCAGAACCAGCTGAAATGGAAGCTAGGTGAGTATTTATGTTCAGAGTTCATGGGGTTTATGTGGTGTAAATTGTTTATGTTCGTAGCAATGCATTTGTTTCAATTTCAGTTCAGGATGATATTTAAACCTGAGCTTTCTACACTGTCAAATTGGCAACAGCTATCAGGTCCTCTCAGCATGAAGTCTTGCATTAATTTCAAAGCAGAACATTACTGGCAGCATGACTGGAATTCTGTAGGCTTTAACTGCCAAGTTTGTGTGGAGAGATTCCTGCAGACAACTTCCTTCAGCATGTGTCTGCATGGCACAGTGGTACCTGAGCTAGCCCTAAGTCAAATTTCTGGAGCAGGATGTGATCCCAAGGAGAATGCACTGTTAGCTCTGTTAACTTGGTAGAAAAGCTAATCCTGCTATTACCATAACCCTCTGTAGTCTCTTGGTGGAGCAGTAAGGAAAAAAAATCTAAATTACCAAATGTGATCCTTACTATTTATTTCTTCCATTTAAAAGGCTTCTCCATAGCTAACCTTCATTTTGTTTTGGGGAAGGAAATGCATTAGGAATTATGCTTAGCAGATGAAATTCAGAAAAGACTGAAAGAGTTGGTATTCCCATTTCTGCCTGTGAAGAATTTTAGCATGGGCCCAACTGCTCAGGTGCCCACAGGATGAAGCCTGGTTTAAAACTGAGCAGCTAGGAGGATGCAGGCTCCCCAGAGCCATGTTTAGATGGTGTAGCCTCCATATGAGATGCCACACAGAGCCCATGGGGATTGGCTGGTTTGCCTAAGGAACCCCAAAGAGTATTTGCACTGGCACAAATAAGGGAGAGTGCCGGAGCCTGTCAGAAGGAAAGCCTGGCTAGAGAGACCAGGGAGGGAAAGCTTTCTGTTGTTCAAATAAACCTGCCCAAATAGCTGCTTTCCTTTCCTCTCCACTTTCCTCCCAGCCATCTTGCATGGACTCTCTGCTTCACAAGTAAGACAGCATAATGAAAACACAGGATTTTTACCAATTTTCTCTCTGACTCTTAGCAGAGGAGGCAAGGATTTATAAATGCCTCCCAGGAGAGCCAAGGTCTAAATGTAACAGCCAGAGGCAAGCCACAAACGTTGGAAGAGAAGAGCTGGCACGGAGCACCAACCTTGCCAGTGGCAGGGAAAATAAAAGGAAAAAAGGAAAAAAGCCTGCATTGGACCTGCTTTTTGAATTTGAGATTCTCCCAGAAAACAGAGCAGAACCATTTGGAGTCCACATCAAAAAGAAGTGAATGGAGATGGAATATGTCTCCATATATAAGGGTTGGGAAGTTGAAGAAAAAGCCTACTTTTGTACTGGTTCTCTCTCTGCATGACTGAGGAGACAAAAGCAGCAGTAAAAACTCTGCTTCTTCCATTCTGGAGGCTCCAATGTCCACAAAACCCCATGGCTGGGTTCTAATATGTCAATATTTATTTATTGCTCCCTTTGGAAGCCTAAATTAAAAGCACATTGTTGGATCTCAATGTAATGCATTACAGCGTTCTTGTTGACCAGAGCAGAACACAGATAACCAGGATCAAATCCTAATGCTTTGGAAAATCCTAATCCCAAAGCAACCTTCCCTTATGGGATGGCAGAAGGTGAGCAAAGGGGTGGAAGCATGGGGTCAGAACCTGTGTGGAGGTGTGACTTTCCCTGGCTCAGTTTTGCCTGAATTACTTCAGTCGTACCCAGAGGGATATGGTGACACCAGAGGGAAACATCTAATACCCCCTTCAGCTTGCAGTGAGAAGGATCTGTGTGTGTGAGAGAAGGATTAGGAGGCCTCATCTCCAGGCCTCACCAAAAGAGAAGGCTGCAAATGATTTTTGTGGCCCATCTTGCACACCTGCAGTCCTTGGGGACAAGAGGAGTGGTTGCTGGACTAAAGTGCTTTCTCTTATGAAAACACATGTGAGAAAGTGTTAAACTGTGCAGCGTGGTATTTTCGTTTCTACATCCCCTGATGAAATGTTTCTTGCCTGGGGAAAACAGAACGGAAGAAAAATATCCCCTGGAAATATCTGCATAATTTACTCCCACACATCTAGTGAGAGATTTACAATTGAACAGAAGTTCCCCTGAAACCATCACCACATTGTGCTCTGAATTACACTTTTGTACTCCTACCTGCAAATTATACTTTTAATTAGTTAATGGCTGTAAAGTGCTTTGGAGAAGAAAAGAGCACTCATTAAATACCATTGTTCTGCTCTCCAGTGTGCAATGTTCCACTCTTCATTAATCTCCAACCTCTTCCCAAACCTCTCGCTAGCAATTAAGTTTCATACTCTCAAGTAGCAAATTAGTCTGAGATCAACATCACTGTTCAGAATGTGTTTCCTGAAACTTTAGCTTCAATTTTATTCTAGAAAATTTCAAGCTGGTGTCTTACATGAAATTCCCAAATGAAAATCCTTGAACTATGTCTTGAAAACCTCCCTTTGGATGAACCAAAACCTGCTTTCCTTTCCTTATCCTTTTCTATAGACAAGGGAAATCTAATATATGGGACAAGATTTTTCAAAGAACTTCAAAGAAGTTCAAACCCCACTGAGAAGAGCAAACAAGGGGCCAGATGCTCAGAAGAGCTCAGCATGCAGAATACTGGGAACTAAAGCTTTTTCATCATGCTGAGACCCACTCCTGGCAGCACACACTGGTGAGAGGCATTTGAAAATGTAGCCCCTTCGGCTATCCAGCCAAATTTAAGATCGATTTGCCCTTAAAATTCCTGGATGCCTTCACTGAGTATAATATCCAAGTTGAAGTTAGCAGGAGACCTGGCTGCTTTCTCTAGTTTCTGCTTTAAATGGCTGAACTGTGTTCCTTGCTGTACTTGGGAAAAGATGCCCAGAGCCAAACCTACAAGCAAGCAAAAAGCCAAAAAGGAAGTGAAAAATGTCCTTCGAGGCAGAGCAGCAAAAGACAACACAGAAGTTGTACCTGGAGAAAACAACCATGACTATCACCTTTAACAAGGGAAAGGGCCTGAAAAAAAGATTTCCATGACAACAAAGCCTGAGGGCCACCAGTAAAGTACAGAAGACAGGTTTAATTTACAATTGAGGTGGTTTCTCTGTCCTGACTGCTTTTACCATAATTTATTTTGCAGTGTCAGCCAAGATGGAAGTTGAAGATGATCTGGGCAGTCACCTGATTCCTGCCTGGTATTTTCGTTCCCTTTTCTTTAAGCAATTCTTGCCTGAGAAATGGTCACAGTCAACAAAAACATTGCCTTTCCTGCAATGGCAAATCCCACGCAAACAACCAGTAGGTAGATTTCCTGTTTCCCAGAGGCTGCCATGGGGACAGAAAAGATGAGCTTTTGACCTCCTCTGGCAGGTAAGGTGAGGACATGGCAAGACGGAGAAAATCCAGGCATTTTGCAGGTTTCATAGATCAGAAGGGCATAAATACACCAAATACATTCACAAACTAATTCCTGCACCAGGTCTTTAATTTCTGGAAGAGCTTAAAAATATATCTTAAAGGTCATTCAATTCTTTCTCTCTCTTTGGATCCACAAAATTCAGCCCCTGCTCACAAGCAGTGGATAGTCTAAAAAAAAAAAATAATCTCAGAGAAATATTAGCTAACAGCCAAACTCCAGATATTTTGTGCTACTGAATTCTAGAGGGCATAAAGAGTCTGGGAACAGAGCTAAGAGGTATCAACTGGTGATTTGTCTCCAGATCATGCAGTCAGGCAGAGTACCTGCAGAACCTGAAGCTTCAGCTTTGGTCTTCAAGACCGCAAAGGGCGCTCCAGCCACAGCAAACACAAATCCAAACACAAATCGAGGTGTGACTGGAATAATCACCACCCCATGTTGTCTTTGCAGGGTTGTATCTCATCCACCTGAGCTCTAGGCATGCCCTCACAATCACACACCAAGTGCCTACTCTGAGAATGTCTCTCGGTGGTTTTGGTATCAAGAGCTTGTCAGGGACAGGGCAGTGTTGGCACTTAGGTAGTTCTGCACAGAAAACTGCCACAGAAAACTCAGATGCTGAGGGATGGGGCTCCTCCTCCTAGGTGAAAGCCAAGTGTCAGTTCTGCAGCTGATGACACTGATTGCACACCTAAGCAGGAGGTCCAAAGAGGTGGACTGGCTCCTGCATAATTTATAAATCTTATTCCCTGCCCTTAGTGGCTCTGAACCAGAGTCCTGCAAGCACAGCCCAGAGCCACAGGAAATTGAACCAGAGAGGGGCAGGTCTGGGCCACCCTTCTGGTACATGGGTTGATTTCCAAACATTACTTGTGGTTCTCTGGAGGTGGGTGGAGCTCCAGGAGGGAAAAGAGAGCCCCACCTGGGGCTGACCATGAGGTGTGATGGGACTGCAGTGGCTCCTGGGCCCCAGCCAGGTCCCACTGGTGGCTCTGCATCCTTCTGCGTGGTTCCACCTGCTCAACCAGCGTGAGCCTTCAGCGCTTCGCTGCCCACGGGAGTAAAGCTGGCAGGAGCCCACCAGACGCTCCTCACACCCTGCAGGGCCCAGGAAAGGTGGAAAAGCACATTTCCTCAGGAAAAGCCGCAGAGAGCACAAGGACGAGGATCATCCTCTAGGTGGCATCCAGGAACTCCAAACTTCGCAAGAAACTCTTGTCCTCCGCCATCGGGATCCTCGGCGGGGCTGGCTGTCATTACAGCCGGTAACAATCACACCTGCGATGCTTCTTCACCCCGTGCCAAGCCCTCGGCAGATTAAACTGAGCTCATTCTGAGGCAATCAGCTCTCAGGAAATGGCAAGAGGTCTAAGGAAAGGTACTTTACAGGAATCTCCATGTTAGAAATTTTCCTCATTCATAGGAGAAACTGATTGAAACCAGTGAATCAGGGTTGGGAAGAAAGAAGGTATTTATCAAACAGTTATGGCCTTTCCTATTAGCACACTTTAATAACACACAGGAACGAAGTAGAAAAGACCCTGTGTTGCTCTGCAAATGATTATGTCTATTCCAGCACTGCTTCTGAATCCAGTGCCTTGTCTTTAAGACTGTCTAATTCCAGGTGTTTCAAAGGAAGATAAAATGCCTGCAGAGAGGATAATTACAGAACAACCTTTCCCTATGGAAAGTTTCCTCCTAATGTGCTTAGTTATGTCATCAATCACAAAGGTTCTAACTCCTCTAAGCTTATATCATGTGTATATAATGCCTGTTGTCATTGCCATTTTTTAGGGTTGCATCCAGGGTGAAATCACGGCCCTGGATGTCAGTGCAAGTTCACTGCAGCAGAACCAGGATGTGGCTCCTCACTTCTTTCAGGACTCTTTCCAGGTCTGGGCTCCAAAGCTGCACCGTCACTATTCCCACAGCTTCATCCGGGTTGTGTGGGTGTATTAAAACATCTGTAAAACAAAACCAAAATGTTTCTGAAATGCAAAGGCTTTACTGGTGGAGTCCTTTCTTTCTCAGCCCATGACTTCTGTGCTACCTAAGAGCATGCTGTCAGGTGAACTTTGTGGGTTGAAATATGAACAGGTAAATAATGAAAACAGGATAAAATCTACTACTATTATGAATTGTAATGAAAATGCAAGCAAGAGATAAATAAAACCCGAGAGAAATGAGTAATTCCCATTACAGTTGCTCCCCACCCACTGATTGATGCCCAGCCTGTCCCTGAGCAGGGGTAGTTCCTGGCCAACTCCCACCAGTTTCTACACTGACCATGAGGTTCTGTGATGTGGAACATCCCTTTGGCCAGTTCAGGTCACTGTCCTGGCCATGGTCCATCCCAGCTCCTGTGTCCTGCTTGCTGGCAGAGCATGAGACACTGAGAAGTCCTTGATTGCAGAGAGCACTGCTCAGCACCAACTAAAACATCCTTGTGTTATCCACATTCTTCTCGCCTTGAAACCAAACCACACCACTGCAGCAGCTACTAGGGAGAAAAATAACCCTGTCCCAGCCAAAAACCAGGACAATATCTACCCCTTATTCCATGGCACTTAAGTCATGCCAGCTCACACATTTCCAATACCTGATCATCTTTCCTGTCTTTTGGTATATATATATATGTAAACCCACACAGGCAATATTCCCACATTCCCTCAGTCATGGACCTTACCATAACAGTCCATTAAGTTCATTTAATTCTTAGTTCATAACTTGGGGTTCCATCTGCCATAACAGTCTTTCAGGACAGGAAAGATGGTGCTGAGCAGTTTAACAGCATTCCCTCCACAGCAGATGGAAAGAAAGGTGCTGAGAGTATTTTTGTGGATTTTAGTGGCACCTTGGCTGAGATTATGGAGGGTTTGGACAAGCTGAGGTGCTCCAGGGGCACCAGAGCCCCTCTGGCTGTGGGTGTCTAAGCCAGGCTTGAGTGCCTGGAGATGCTGGTGATGACCCTTGTGGTGTGTGCATGAGGAGAGTTCACATTCTACATCAGTGGAGGAATGAAGAAGGTGCTGCTGTGATGGACTGATCATTGACCATCATTGGTCACAAACTGAACCCCAGGATGGGTCAGGTTGGAAGGGACCACGGTGGGTCATCTAGGCCAACCTCCCTGCTCAACAGGGGCCTCCTAGAGCACACAGACATTTCTATGTTATCATAATCAACATTATATATTTTCCTGAGTTTTAGTAATCTAAAACATTTCTTCAGAAGTAAAGTGTTTTCATGTTTTAATTTCCATGTTGCTCTCAGGAGACTTGTGAGGCAGGCTGAAGAATGCCGTTGTGGGAAGGTAGGACTGTATTATTTACTCCATTTTTCAGGTTATGATATACAGGCAGGGGTTTTGTTAGCATTGGTGGGGGGGCTCTGCCTTTGGAGTCTTCATTTTTGAATTCGAAAGGGCTGCTTGTTTTTATTCTTCTCTGTTCCTGTACTGTTCAAGAGCAGAAAAAGAGGGAAGAGCTAGAAAAAGGCAACAGTGTTCCTTAGTTTACAAACCAGGAAGAAAACTATCATTAATGATCACAAAGATGCAGATTTCAACTGAGAAAGGGATAAAAATATTAATTCTATGAGACATGACCTGTTAAATTCAGACAGCAGAGCCCTTTTCTCCATCTTCCTCCACCCCCAATGATAAGACTTACACCATACTTTCATATTCCATCCCTTGGTATCACCCCTGCAAAGGCAGAGGCCAGAACTTTGCTTTACATCTCCCCCTTCCAAACCACCTTTAAACTCTTGTGGGGAAAACTGGACTTGGAATGGGGAGACCCTTTTTGCTCCATTTGTGCTACAGGTGCCCCTGTGCAAATCCAGCATTTCAGTGTGGGGGCTGCAGACGGGGAGCTTTCTTTTTTAAGACCTAATGGCAATTTCAAGTGTGAAGAAAACCTGCCTCTATCTTCATTGTTACATCTTGCAAAGTGTTTTGAGGCTGTTCCTTTGTCAAATCACAAACTACAAACCCATGTGTTTTGCTGGCAACAGTTGTTTTTCTTGTAGTCAAAGTAATTTCCAATGGAAGTAGCAATGTTAGGGCTCAAGTTTGTTTCACAGAAAATTGAACTCTTTGCAAACAGAGTTCTGTGTTTTCTTACTTAATTTTTTCTTTTAGGAAGCTCAAATTAATAATAGAGTTTCTGGCATAGCTGTGGGTAATCACGTGCCTTATCTTAGGCACGTGGAGGTATTTGTGCCAAATGCTATGAATCATCTTCTTAGCCACTTTCAATCATAATTTGAGGTTTCACAAGATTTATGAAGGCAATTCATGTTTAGGCACCACCTCATCCTCAAAGTTCTGCTCTTGGTTTGCAGTGAGCTTTTTACAGTGGATCACTCCCTGCAGGATTATTCCCTGAGCTAGGATTGCCATCCATTCTGAATTTCTGGAATCACTCATGCTTTGATATCTCTCGCTTTCGGTTTGATGCACAGCTACTGCCTCACAATTCATGGCAGGGGTGAGGACAAGGGGAAGATGCAGGGGCTTGCAGCAGAAAGAAGGCTGTATGGATGTGTCTCTCTTGCAGTCATGGGCCAGTTGCTTCCTTCATGCCCACTGGGATCACCACTTTGAGATGCGATGCTGCCTTTATGTTCTAGATGGGAAACGTAGACTAAGGAAGGCAGCGGCAACAACACAGTAGGTCTTTATAAAACCTTTTTTCCCTCTCAGTTTTGTCTGTGTAGAGTTTTGCAGCTTCCTATTTCTTACACCAATAAGATGTAAAAGATAATTAAAAAGTACAGTGTTTTTATTCCTGGTCATTATGTGACAACTCAGACTAAAACTCAAAAATGAAGGATGATGGCAGGTTTGGTGGTAAGGGATTGTAAACTTAAGGCAAGTGTGATAAATGTGAAGAGAGACAGCTATGTTATTCTATCAGTTCTGGTCTCTGTGCAAAGCTAAGGGCTTGTGTATTCTGTAACTCGTAGCCTTTACGAAGTGCCAGTGAACCAAAAGAGAAATTGCTGTGTGACGCCAGTGCTTTCGAATAGTGTGTGCCTTGAAAAATGGTACTGAGTTCCTATTTTCAATTAACTCTATGAGTGAAAAGATAAATGGAGCCAGAGGAATCACCACTCCATTATCTATTCACCTGTTCACTGGAGATTAATTTTCAAATAGGCTTAAGAGTATTGACTATAACAAAAAACCCAGATATAAACACAGGAAAATTTAGGGGCTAGGCAATCTTTCACACTCCATTTATCCTCCTGCACTGCATGTAAAACTTAGTCTAAAACCTCTAAGATTTTGAGGAAATAGAACTTTCTCCTCCCCCCACCCACCCCAGAAACAGATTCCCCATTAGTTTTCATATCTGCAATGTCCTTCACCTACTGTTAACAAAGCTACTTTTGCCTTCTGAAGAGTATGTGATTTAGTTAGCCTATAGAAAATATAGCTAAGTATATTTTATATATACTTAGCAAGTATACACCATTTTGGGGATGGAGCAGTTACTTGGCCTTTTGCCTGTTGACATATCCCTGAACAAATACTGAAAAAGAAAGCATATGTATAAAACAAAGAGGAAGGTTGTAGCTATAAATATTAAAAATACTTGTGTAGATGTAACATAGATGCTAGTGCAGGGAAAACTGACACTGTACAGAGAAGAGGAAAAATGCATGGTTGTGTGGAGGGGTGGTAAATGTAAAAGCACAACCACGAGCCTCTGGTTTGGGAGGGAGGTGGGAAAAGCCCTCATTGAACCTGCCCTACATACCCTAGCAGGACAGCTGAGATGCAGGAAAACAAAGGCTAAGTTCTCTTCTGCCCATGGACACAGGGCTTCCCTGGGACTGTGAGTGTTTGAAGGGGATGCTTGGAGCTGCTCAGTGCCACCTTTAAAACAAACTTTAGCCCTCAGTCCTAGAGCAGCAAAATTCAGTCACTCCTGCCTTTTGGTCAGCTTTTTCTCAAGTGACAATCAGCACAACTACACAACAAAACTGTGTAAATTGATAGTGTACTTCTGGAGAGGAGTTCTTGAGCTATATATTGTAATTCCATCTGTATTTATTCACTCCTGTGCAGAGATGTCAAAGGTGTGAACAGGAGATGGAAGCACAGTGCTCCTGAGCTTTTGCTTTTCTTCTTCCCCTTTTTGAACAGCAGGAACTCTAGCTACTCTATAGTCCAGGCATTTTCTGCTGGGCACACCATGGAAAGGGGTGTGCAACCTCCCAGCCACTGCCAGATGACAAAGCATGTGCATCAGGAATAGATACAATACCCAAGGAGGCCTGGGCACTGGCATGACCCATTGCTTCTCAAAGCTGGTAGATTCTGAGCCATGAGCTAAAAAGTGATAGGGGGACAACTGCCAGACCTCTTAGGCCTTGTCTCCTCAGGACACCAGGAAAAAATGGCAGCCAGGGAATGACATCAGCTATAGTTTGCATTTTTGTTTCTTTATTAAAAACTCTTACTTTTACCTTCACTTTCAATATTGTAACCTAAAATTTAACTCATTCTAATATGGTGGAAACTACTGTGTGATGTTCACAGTGAGTTTTGCAGATACAGCAACACTGAATTTATATAAATTGTTTTTTTAAAGAAAGCTTTTGGGGTAACTGCAAGTCTAAACATTATGGAGATCCAAAGGGTCTCACTAAAGCTGCACAGCTGGCAAACAGCATCAAGTGATAGGAGGGAAATTTTTCCAGGCAGGCTTTGTCCCATGCTTGTCCTGCAGTGAGAGGAAGTCCACAGCTCCTGTTTGTTTCCAATACAACATTCATATTTTCCCAGAGAAGCTGCAGATGCTTCCATTCTTGGAAGTGCTCAAGGCCAGGCTGGACAGGGTTTGGATCAGCCTGGTTTAATGGAAGATGTCTCTGACTATAGCAGGGGGGGTTGGACTAGATGATCATCAAAGGTTCAGTCTGACTCCAACCATTCTTTTCTCCTAATCTGACAGTATTTTTGGCCCTTTTTTACCCACTCTCCCAAAGCTGGTAGGAACCTTAAGGATGTGGAAAGCCAGAGGGTTTCAGTCATTTTATCTTGGATGGACACCAGTGCCACCAATGTTTCACAAGTGTCAGAAGTAATGAGCCTGCTTCTTAAGGATTTGAGCCCTTTGCCCACCCTCTTGCCCAGAGAGCTGTGACACACACGATCAAGGCTAAAACTGTGCATACCTTGCTTGACCAGCTGGATGCCACTGGATTAGAGTACATGACTGAGCTCTGTTTGCCTTCCGCACAGGCACTTTAATTTGGGGGCATTTCCTTTATTCAGCTGCCAGTTTTCACAAAACTTGTGAAAACATAATTTTTTAAAATTATTTTTTCCTTACACCAAATGTGCCAAAGCTGTGAGGGGATGTTTGGAGTCAGTGAGGATAAATTTCACTGGCTGTTCAGCTGTGATCCTGGATTTGTAAGACCAAACTGTGCTTGGCCAAAGTTACCTGTAATCACACAAATGAGGCTATCTAAACCTCATTAAATACGTTTTCTACAACTTCAAGAGCTAAATAGATTTCTAGTTAAATAATAATTAAGATCCTGCATAGGGCAACTTGGGCCAGCACTAATGCTCTGAATGGGGTTTTAAGTGATAAGGGGATAAGGATACTTGGTGTGCACACAGCCAATGCCCTATAGCAACTTCTTCTCTGATCTAAAACTCAGAGAAATGTTCTCACTGAAATTGTTGTCCTGTAATTATGAGTTTTTCTACTTGCTACGCATAGCGCCCAAAAGGGAAGGCTTGATGTTTGTTACACACATTAAAAGCATGATTTCTTATAACCCATGGGATCTGGGTTCAAAGTTTTTGGTCAGTGTTTTTACTTTGTTCACACCTCTGTTTGTCTTTATGTCTGCACTTAAGAGGTGGTCATATTTTAGCAGAGTGGATGTGGTATTTCTCACATATTGAGTTTCTGCTAAAAGGGCTGTTTTCTGTGTGAGATGGAGTGAAATGTGCCATATAAACATAGGAGACAGCCTTAACTCAAGAGACACTGTGGTTTGGAGCCTGTACTGCACTCCATGATTAGGCCTTTGAGGGACTTGGGAATGAAACTGAATTCCTCAAAGCTAGTGTGGATAGGATGGGCAGAAAAGGGCATAAAGGGAGAGAAGCACATGGTGAAGAGGTGACTTGCTGTCTTGTACAAGCTACAAACTCTGAGAGGCAGAAGAGATCCTGCATGGTCACCTGAGGCTGATAGGAAGGTAGGGAGTTCCCAGTGAAATTCTCATTTTTGGCCAGCCAGAAGAATTACAGTTTCTGTAACATCCCTACCATGGAAACAGACCCAGGTCTGTAAAGTTATTGGAGAGCAACCTGGTCCTCTGAGATCATAGACTCATAGAATCAGAATGTTAAGGGATGGAAGGGACCTTAAAGATCATCTAGTCACACCCCCCCTGCCATGTGCAGGGACACCTCCCACTAGACCAGGTTGCTCAAGGCCTTATCCAACCTGGCCTTGGACACTTCCAGGGTTGGGGTAGCCACAGCTTCTCTGGGCAACCTGTACAGATACATCAGGGCTCCCACCGGGAGCAGTACCGATGTCACTGGGAGAGCCTCTGTTCAACTTTGACCCTTTGTCAGCAATTTTGTTCACACCTGGGGCCAGGGTGTGTCTGCTTTTGGCCACCAAGCTGCACTGGTGGCTGCGCTGGCTAGAGTGGGGTCCCAAGAGCCTTCTGTCTTCGTGCCTCAGCACAGTGCCTGGCAGGGCAGGGCTTCCCTCCTTGCATGATGCTGTGCAAATAGGGGTGTGGGGGTGTTTTCTCCCTTCCCCTGGAGCACCTGGCCCTGGTCACTGTCTGGGACAGGCTGCTGGGCGGGTGAGGCACCACTCTGCTCCAGCGCTGTAATGCCGACATTGCCTTCTCCCTGGTGGGCTGGATTCCTGTGATATCTTTCCAGCTGGGAACATGCCCAGGACAGAGTTTTAGCACCATCCGCCACTTGAGCTGTTTGCAGCTTTGGTGTAACATTACCAAAAATAAGGCTGTTTGAATGAAACAAGTGTTGGGAAACGAGCTGTCTCTCTCCTGCTCTCTTTATCTCTCCCTGCCAAGGGTGGCCGAGTGTGCAAGAGCAGAGGGAGGAGAGGAGTCTGGTGAGGGCTGACCAGGCACAAGCTCTCCCTCTTTTCCCTCTTGCTCCTTCTCAGGGAAGCAAAAATCCTTACACCTCCCAGAACATGCTCACTAAAAATCCTGCCGTGATTTCCTCTGCCAAAAGGAGCTTTCAGGATCAGGTTCCCATCCCTTAAACCATCACCTGACACATTGAAAGAAAAGGAGGGAATCAGGAGCCAAACACATCATTAATCAGATTAGGACCTTTCTTGGGACACCTTTATTTTTTCTTCGGTTTCCCCATTTCAGTTACTTACCTCATCTCTCCTAAACACCAGGGGCGGTATCCCAGACAATGGCCTGTAACATCCTTCACAGCATAGATTTTCTAGTCTCCAGCCCAAATGTTTACTTCTAGTTCTGGCTAGTCCCCAGATGAAGCAGTTAGTCAGTTGGCTGGACATCTCTTTGTACAGTTTGTGCTTTCATCAGGGGCTGCAGCAAGCCTGCACTGTCAAGGGAGACAGCAGGGTTTTTTAATCCTGTTTTCACATTATTAGCTCTGAAACAGCTCAGATGGGACAAGTTAAGTCTTCGGGGCATGTGCATTGCTGCAGAAGTGTCAAGGAAGGTTAAAAACAGGCACAGAAGTATGATGGCTAGACTAACCCCCAGAAAATGCTAGAGGGGAGCGTTTTGTCTCAGTGCAAGGTAGATGGAGGTTAGAAACTCTGAGCAAAAGACCACCTTCATCTGCTGCCTTTTCATTTCCATAGTGTGTCTTTAGGTTACAGGCTGGGTATTCATGCTTAGTAGTAAAAGACAGAAGCCAATGTTTGCCTGTAATAGGGAAAAAAGGAAGTGCATTCAGCCAACTGTTCAGGTTAGAAAACACCACGGCAGTGGTGGTGCCATCAGTTTATTAGCACAGGTGTGTGATGGAAATACCACAGTGAGGCTTCTTGCACTGCTGTCCCTGGGCTCCCTGTCTGGCTGAGCAGAAGAGATGGATGAGAAGTGACATCAGCATCATTTTTTTGGAAGAGGAGGGGCTGGGAGAAGGGAGCAGTGGGAGGCTGGACCAGCCTACTGGCATTTCAGTGTATTAAGGCAGAGGCGAAGAGGGGAGTGTTTCACCTGGCACATCATCAGCAAAGAGGAGTCAAAGGCTGGGACAGAGGATACACAAAAGGAAAGTTTAGTCTCAGTCTCAGGAAAGATGTTCCGTCAGCTGCTGTATTGTTGACTGTTTTCCCAGGGGAAATCATGAGGATGGGATTTTTTAAAACCAAATGGGATAAAGAATGAGAAAATTCATGATCAAAACCAGTCCTAAACTGGCTCCTGTGTGAGCAACCGAGGTTCCTTCCCTTCTTTCCTGACCTCTGTGGTTCTTGCTCCCCAGCTAATTCCTCCCTTTAACCCCTGTTTATAAGAACAGCCACAGTGTCTCAGATGCCTGTGGATGTGACATCTTGTCTCCTGCTTGTCCCACTCCCCGTCTGCTCTGTGCTCCCCATTCTCCTTCCTTCCCTTGCTCTCTCATCCTCTCCCACCCTGCTGCCTGCCACCAGGGTCCAAACTTCTGGGGACCTCCTCTTTCTGCTTTCATCTCTCCCCCAAATTTCTGTGAATTTCTTAGTGTGGAGGACTGCAGTGCTCCCAGTCATGGGTCACTGGCCAGGAGAGAGAGTTCTCATCCCTGCAGCTCCATGCACCTGGCTAGGAGCAGAGAAGGCTGTGATCCATATTTTGCTTATATGAAGAAGCTGAGAGGCAGCCAAGAGAAGAGGTTTACTTGAAGTGGGACGCAGGAATGGGCTGACTCAGTTCTCTGGTATTCCATCCCAAATCCTTTCCACTGGCTCGTGGTTCCTGCACTCCTGCCTGACCTATTCGTCAGGAAAGCCTGTAATGTGAGAGCACTCCCAGCATGTTAGGCACTACAGAGGAAAAAAACATGATAGAGAGGGAGATCAGACTTAGGTGTGAGGCTGCAAACTTCCCACTTCCCTCTGGATCAATTATTTAAACCATTGTTGCCATTTCTTGCAACAAAAGACATGGCACTAAACAATAAACAATAAACAAGGCACATGTAGCATTATTTACCAATTAAGGAAGTTGGAAGCCTCCATAAAATGTTCCCCGGATTTGAAGTAATCATGTTTTTCAATGGAATATTTTTTTAAAAAATCAAAAAATTGGCACGCAGCATCTTTCCTGAAGTCTAGGCAAGAGACACATATTTATTTGCAGTAGCAGCACAGACTGTACTGACTGTAACTAGGTGAGAATGCTAAACAGACCCACTTTCCTTGCTGGCCTCTGAAAACAGGGATACATTTTTCTGCCGACAAAAGACAGATGGTGTGGGCATTGCTAAGATCCTGGCTTCCCGGAATCAGGAAGCTGTGCAAATCCAGAGGTTCAGAGTGTGAAGGATTGTTAATTAATTACTACCTTTATTGGGATGTTGTCATCCTCTGCCAGTGGCGCTGAGGTCTGGCAGAAAGCTCAGCCCTATGGCCAGGCAGCGCATTTCTGGGATGGTCCTAATTCATCCTCCCCGGATGACTCAAGTGCTATTTCTTGTGCAGAGGAACAGCAGTCAGGCTGTTGTTGTCACAGAGGTAGGGGATGCTAAAAACGACCAGAAAGCAGGATCTTGGACAGCTCTTGTCTTCTGGAGCATTTGACTGTGCTGTCAGAGCATGAATCGAGCAGCACTAAGGTGGTGAACAGGAGCAGCTGGTTAAACGTGAAGCTGAATCAGTGGAAGGCTGACTGGTGGCCAGACTGGGGAAGAAGGCAAATTGAAGAAGGGCAGTGAAAGCAGAAGCACAGAGAGAGTGGGAATAGAGCTGGGAGGTCTGGTTGTCTTGCTGGGAAACAGAGATGAGAGATCTACTTTAGCTAACTGGGAACAGGGAACCAGTAAAAGAGAAGAGATAAAAGAGGACAACACAGGGAGGAACTTATGTCTAATGGTTTGCAAGAAATACCTGTCCAAGGAGTACAGTCCCCTCAAACCCAGAAGGGAACCAGAGTTTGCTGTTCTCCTCCAGCTGACAAGTCTCAGTGAAACCTGAAGGCAGCATGTCCTATCTGTCTGTGGTACAGGGACAACTTTTTGACTCCCTGATGCTTAGTTCAGGTGACAGAAGTGTCCTGGCCATCAGGAAGCTGTTTTACTATGAGGCTGACTGAGCACTGGCACAGATGGCCAAGAGGGATTGTAGAGTCTCCCTTCTTGGAAATATTCAAAAGTCATCTGGACATGGACCTGGGCAACTGGCCCTAAGTGATTCTGCTTGAGCAAGGGTGGCTGGACCAGAAGACCTCCAGAGGTGCCTTCCAGCCTCAAGTAGTCTGTGATTCTGTGGTTCCTGAGACTCTCTCATTTTCACACACTCCCCTCCTGCCTCTCTCTGCAGCATCAACGGTTATACCAGCTGATGTCTCCTCCCTCTTTTAGCTGGACTTGTTAGGCTGAAGTACTTGAGAGGCCCTGAGTATTGAGGAAGACTCTCGAGAGGTCTGTAGTACAGATAGTTGAGCCAGTGCATGTGTATGATTCTAGTTGTTTCTTTGTGTGGTCGGCAGTGTTTCTGGAAAGGCTTGTTTTATTTCAGTGCTCATAGATAAAACAGCATCCTGGTAAGGATTATATCTGGAAAAACATTAATCATGGCAGCCAGATGGCCAATTGCAATGACTCACAAGGGCTTCCCAAAAGGCTTCTTAGTGCACATCATAAGGGTGACAGAAATATTAATTTGATCCTCTCAGAAATTGTATTGTGATTTCTCCCTCGTTTGATTTGAAAAGAGCCTTTGTCCCATTTCTCAAGTAGTTCGGCTTTTGCTTCCTCTGATTTTACAGCATATTAAAATGCTGAAAATTTACATGTGGCTCCCAAAATTTGCACAGATTACAGGATGGGGAGGAGGTGGAAGAAGGAAATACATCCTTTCACCCCTCCTCCTCCTAATGTTGGAGGCTTCTTTCCAGTCAAAACCAGGCATTGTCAGGTTTACTTATCTCAGGGATCTTAAACATATTGTGTGTGCTTCAAGAGCCTGCAGGCAAGACCTCACTCTCTCTGCTGTGCTGGAGGGAGGCTGCTGATATTCTTGGAGCCTGATGACTGTTGCTCCACTTGAGAGCTTTTACAGCACCAAAACATTGGCTCATTTGCCACCTGCTCCCTCCCAGCCTCTAAAGGAGGGTTGAGGGTTACTGCTGTGCATCAGTTGTGTGCAATGTGACTGCTGTGGCACATCACTGTTGTTTTTCTTAGTTCTTTCTGTCGGTGTCCTGAAAACATTTCATTAGTCATCTTGGAGGGGGGAGAAACCTCAACCCTCTCTCTTCATATTCTCATGGAGAATTTTCCAGCCTGAATTTTTTTTTAAGATGCAAGCTTTGGATCCACACATGAATTTTTTGCAGTCGTGAAACAACCAGGTCAGGAAACCATGGTTTGTAAAAAAATGGGTCATTTGGGCTTC
Source organism: Promerops cafer (assembly GCA_013398275.1). NCBI lineage: Eukaryota > Metazoa > Chordata > Aves > Passeriformes > Nectariniidae > Promerops > Promerops cafer. The sequence goes on along the minus strand of VZSE01000995.1, from coordinate 31,180 downwards.
CAGGTTTGTGGCTTACTTCATTTTGCTGCCAGACTGCATAGCACTGTCTTGGCTCTGCCATGTGAGCCACGACTGCTCAGCACTTCTGGACATTTGGGCCATTTACTGGTGAAGGATTGAGAAACAGATTTAGATTCCTGATTTCTAGATCTCTAACTTTAGGGAAGGTATCTTTGGTTTTTGTGCAGGACACCTAACACCGAACAGTCCTTGCTATTTTTAACAAAATTGTAAGAATAGGGTGAAAACCTGGAGGCCTTTGAGGTTCTTCGGAAAATCCAGGGTCTCTAAACTGAATTTTTATCTTTCTCAAAGGTATCCTTAGGTATTTTTTGCACCAAACTGTGGAAGATGAATCTCCAAGCTATTCTGGCTATAATCCCCTCAGCCAGTCAGGGCTTGACAAGGCATTTTTAGCCAAAGAGCACCACTTTTCCTTGCAGACCATTTTTCTGGACAAGTAGATGTGCAAGGACAGAGACACCCAGCACTGGGGCAGGTCCTAAACTCTGCCCAGATCTTGTTCATCTCCACAGTGGGCTGATTCCAGGCCTTGACAGGTGGCTGCTCATTAGAAATGCTAAACGTAGTGCGTAAGGGGAGGTTGGGCTGGGGAAATCAGGCCTCTGAGGTGCTGGGGAATCAACACCACGGTTTGGGGTGGGCACAGGTCTGGGATCAAGTAAAGAAAGCAGGAGCACATCCTAAACTTGACTCTCACTTGGGCATTACAACACAGAGGTTCAACTCTAGAGCCAGAACCAAGGGGGATTTTGTTCTTCTTGTTGCTGTTGTGATCCTGTTTTTTGACTGAAGGAACTCTGTACCTCTTTCTTATGTGTTAGTCTTCAGCCCCCCTGTCTGGGATCCCCCCTACCTTGGTCTTTGCTTCACAAACATCGTATTCAAAGCCACTGTGGTCTCAAAATAAACCACAAAAGGAGGGAGTTAATTTGCCATTGAGTTTTGATGATCTAAGAATACTGGTTAGGACCGCTACTCATTTCCAGGTTTCCCCCACATTGCCAGGTTTCTCCCTTCCCTGCATCTCCTCCCTAATTTTCTCATACTTCATGTCCTCCCTGGCCACCCTTCAGTCACCAAGTCCTGTGCATGTGGTGTCACCCCATTCTGGCAGCAGGACAGAAGCTGGGTAGGAGTGGATCAGGGGCCAGGAGGATGCTGAGATCTGGTGCTGCTTGTTCAGACAGTCCAAGGGGCAGCAATGGGTTAGGGGAGCCAAGCTCTGCCTGTTTTCACGCCTGTGTTGCCCCTGCACTGGCCTGTCTGTGTTTGGGGTGTGGAAGCCACACAGCTGTGTTCCCACTATGCTCCTGGGACATCATGCTTGGCCTCGTGTCAGCTCATGAAATCCCTGCAGACCACTGCTGGGGTGTCTGTGTCCTTTTGCTTTTTCCTTTCCCTCTCCATGGACATTTGCAGATCACATAGGATTGGCATAACCATGGCTTTCCTTGTTTCAGGTTTTTATTTAGGGAAAGATTTCATAAAGTGGGCCAACCCATGCCTTTGTCCCCTCTTTGGGTGACATGTACTCTTTGTAATAGGAGGGTGGTGGCCCTACCATGGAGGTCTTCCCTCCAGCATCACCATGGCCCCACATCAGCCCCACCAGTCCCTCTCATTTCCGGTACGATTCTGTGGGGACTGGGATGAAGGTGCTCATTGTCTCTGAAAATGGGGAATGTTGTAGGCAGAGAGAGGGAAAGAAAACCACCAGTACTGACCTCCTTACCCTGCTAAGCCATAGCACCACCAAATAATCAGCAGGGAAGTCCCCATTAAACACTTGGGATCATGCAGGGATTGTGTAGTTGGTGCAGGAAGTAAAAAAGCAGAAGAGCATGTCTCTGCAGGAGACCTGGCTGGTGTGATGTAAGGACAGAACAAAAAGGAAACCCAGCCCTCCCTGATTTTGCCTTAGAAATATACCCATGAGTGAAAGCCAGTCAGCCCCATGGCACAGCTTTATGCTGAGAGTGAATTCCTTTATCGTCCTGCAAGGTGAGTGGTTTGCAGTCATAGTGTGTTTGAGCACACTTAGTATTTCCAAACCAAGCCTCTCATGTGAGACTGAAATCCTTCACTGAACACACAGGAAAAAAGGATCCCCTTTCTTCTCACAGTCTAAGACTAGATAGGGCATGGTGGAAGGAGACATAATTCAATACCCCAATTTAACAAGGGTTTGTTTTTTTAAATTATAAGTTATCAAAAGGCTATTTCTAAAATTCCTATTTCCACATCTCTGCATGTCAGCCTTTGCCCAGTCCTGGCTCCTCTGTGATCTGCTGGTCAGCTGTGCCTGTGGTGCCTGGAGTCCCCCACTGCATGCACTGAGGGCATCTCCCCAAGATCTGGGTCAGAGCACTTTCCACTTGTGCGTGACTGCTCTAGGACAGGCTGGAGCCTCAGATGCTTTGGTAAAAGAAGGAAGATAGTATCAAAGTGTGGAAAAAAGGGCTAATTTTCCATTAAAAGCCATCTAGAGTTTGGAATTGTACTTAGTGTCTTATTAAATGACACTACTGTGTACTATTCTGGTACAGAGCTGCCTAGAAATAGCTTCAAAGAAAAAAAAGGAGAATGAGTTACAGAGCCCAAGGTACAGATGTTCAGCCAGCAGAAATCATCTTTCTGACATGGGACTTCATTGAATTGAACACTTCTAGAGCTGCTGATCCTCTGACCATCTAAATTGATTTGCACAGAATTAAATAGTAACAATAAATTAGAATACCTAGCCAGATATTCGGCTATGCTTTAATTACTGTTAGAAATCTGTGGTGAGCTAGAACAAGACTCCATCACCTGAAATTGGTATCACAGCTGTGGTTGCCAGTGAGGAGTCCTTGGAGGAAGCCGCTGTGGACTATGGTCCCTCAGTTCTGAAGAAAAGGGACCAGATTGGACAACTGCAGTGCTAGAGGTGGGGATCTGTAGGTGCCAAATGAACACGCTCTTCATCCTGGCACAAAAAGCAAAGGCTTGGGCATGTCTGCTGCTGCAGCAGCAAGGACAAGGCTGGGTTTGGTATGTGCTGTGGAAAAAGCTTTTGCTAAATGCAGGGAAGGCAGGGAGAAGGAATCTGTTAGCTCCTGGAGGATGAGTTTGCACAACAGAGGTGGGGTTAGGGTGGGCAGCTGCAACAGAGAGCAGAGGAAGAGGTGAGTAAAGAAAGAATGGGTTTGGAGGAAGGAAAATGCTTTTGGTCTTGGCTGTATTAACTCTGATTTGTCAAGAAGAAGCATATGAAGGGTAGACAGAGACAGGGGGCTGGCACTCAGAGATGGAGGTGGGGTGGGGAGGCCTGTGCATCTGTGGCCCATCAGTTCCAGGGGTGCAGCTAAAGCTGGGAGAGGGTGATGGTGAAGGACAGTGACACCTGAGGGCAGGGCTGTGCTCCTCCAGCTCCCCTTTCTACCCTTGTGTCCATCTCCTCCAGCCCAGGGAATCACTCCTGGTGCCCCCTCAGCAGCATTTGGCTCGGTTTCCACCACCTCTGCTGCAGCCCATCCTATCATCTGGGATGGAGGGGTTTTCCCAGCAGGTTTGATGCTTTTCAGGATGCTCTGCTTCCACATGGGGGTTCAGATACTGGAATTGTCTAATTACTGGGGATGTCAGGAGCACAGATCCCTTTGAGGGTCCTGGGTCTCCCCTTTTGGATGTGGGTGAAGGGGAACAGTCTAGAGCAGTCTAACTGATCTGTTCAAAACCTCTCCCAGTCTGAAATTAAATTAGCAGGAGATCCGTGCTTTATTTTGGTTCTTAAATAGAAGCAGCTGTGTTGAACGGTTGGGGAGCGGGGTGGGGGGGGGTGGCAAAAAGAAGCTACTAAATCAACCTTACTTCTGGGCAACTGCTTGGAGATCTCACAGGGCTTGGTCTCTGCTTCCCATACTCATCTACTACCATGTGCTCCCAGGGTTTTTCTTTTTCAGTTTGAAAATGTGGGCCATCGATAGAGCAGAAGTTAGAGCATGCTGGAATATGTAGGCCAGGAAAACTCTACCAAGAAAAAAGAAAAAAAAAATTTACAACTGCTTCCAGCAGGAAAAGGCCACACTGGGATTTGGGCTTTTGAATGGGATATCCACTCCTGATCCAAGTGCCGTGGCTGAAACGCCCAGGAGTTTGTGGCCAAGAATAACAGGAAGATCAGGGAAGGGGGAGAGGGGAAAAGGCGAAGGCAGGGGGTCTGACCAGCTCATATGACCCTCCATTAGAGACTTTTAAAAAGGGCTGGTACAAGCTCATTTTTTATGAGTTTTAATCCCTCCTGCTTATAATGCTGAGCCAAGGGTTTTTTTCTGGAGAATCTGAGTCACAAGGCTTGCAGCTGGAAAGAGAGGATTGATAGCAGTGGCTCAGCAGGCACAACCACGTCTGGAGAGCTGGGAGGGGAGCAGCAAAGCCACCCGTTTTCAACACCACCACAGATGTCTTTGAAGGAATGGGGCAAAAGTGGGAGGAGCACCAAAAATTTTAGGAAGAGGAAGACAGCAGTAGTTCTTATGTCACTGTTCCTACTGCTCTTAGGAGCTCCTGGAGCAGAGGATTTTCACAAAGAGAGTTGTGCCTGTGTGTGTGCATGCAGAGTAAGCGGGAGCTGTGATTTCACAGTAGGCTTAGCCAGAGGCATGTTTGGGAGCAAGGAGATCTCTCATGAAGTTTGGTGTCCCAGCTTGTATTTGTCTGTCTTTGGCTTTATTTAGAAATTGATGTGAAAGTTTTTGGCTTGTTGTTTGGTTGTTTTTTTTTTCATAGAGAAAGGGTTTTTTGCTGGAGCTTGACTGACTGGAGTCCTGTCCCCTGTGCTGCCAAATCTGATATCTGAGCAGGAGAAGGGAGGAGCAAGGAGAGATGCTTTTGCCCTGGCTCAGCCTCAGCGCATTCCCTCACGGTATGGGCTGGGCTTCCTTTAGGCAGGAGACCATTAAAGCTGTTTAGGTTAAAACACAAGGCTCTTTCGCAGTCCCAGTTGGGGTGTCGTGTCTTTCAGTCAGTATTTCATTAGCATGTTCCATAGCAGATGCTGGTGAGGGACACGAGGTGCCTTTATCCTGTTACATCTCTCTCTGCTGGCTCTTTCTGTCTGACAGTCCTAAGCCTTATTTTCTACTATCCTTTTCCCAGGATAGGTGGCAAGCAAAGGCCATTGTAATACCTAAGTCTTGTTAACTCTAACAGGAGTCACCTGCATGAATGACTTTACTATGGGAGTGGGAAGAACGTCCCCCTGGGTGTTAATCAGAATATGTCTCTCCTCAATCCTCACTTGCAGACTGATGTGTGCAACTGGTGCTTTTCTAATTCATTTATAATTATGAAATCTGAAGAGGGGTATCTCACAGTGTGCTGGCAAAGGGCATTTACACACTGGCAGAGCCCTTTCTAGAGCCTTCTCTGTGGTGAGCATTGCTTACAGTGAATGAGTTCCTGACAGGTGGGGCACATGGCTTCCCGGGCCATGATGGCATTACTGTCACCTGAGCAAAGGAATATACCCAGACAAAAACACTGTCTGCAGCTCTCATCAGACATTCTCTGGCTGAATCACTCTTTTCTGCCCCTTAAAGGAATTTCAGTTCATATGGAGGCAGGAATTTAGTTGTCTGTGCCATCAGAGCTGATTAAACAAGGCAAACCCCAGGCTGCAGCCTGCCATCATTCAGTGCAGGACCTGGGAATGCCTGTGCATGTTTCCTGCACCCTGCTATCCAGGCAAAGGATGCCTGGGCTGGGAGGGGCTGCTGCCTCCTCTGGCAGGTCCAGGGGCTCCAGACCCCTGGAGGAGCAGGACTGGGGCACACCAAGGGTATGTGCTGCAGTGCAGGCACAGTCCGAATGCTGGACTACGCACAGCAGTGTCTTGGCTCTTCCCATGAGCCTGGATCCTGCTCCTCAGCTTCTGCCCATGCCATGCCATCACAGCTGACCTCCCCCAAGCATCCCCAGTCCTACAATTCAGCTGTGGTGCCCTTCCCATCCCAGACCTTCCTCCCCATCCACACCATACCAACACCACCACCTGAGCTTCCCCTGTAACACTCCTGGCTCTGCCCTGTAGCCCTGCCCTCCCTTCTGTGGGCTGGCATGTTCTCTCTCCTTCCTACTCTGTTTTGCCAGTCTTGGAGATTTTAAACGGCTCAGTTATATCCCACTGAGCATCCTGAACCAGCAGGCTTGTTCACTTTGCCCTTGGTTCAAAAGCAGCTGTGGCTGTGGAGCTTATTGACAGATGTTTTGAACTATCTGCCCAAAAAAGCTCAAACAGGGCTTTTTCTCCTCATTACATTCTTACCTAACTAAATCCCTTTTGAAAGTAGGAGATGGGCTCCTAAATCACTGAGAGATTGCTTGGAAATGTTAATTTGTGTTAGGAGTCGGTGGCTAAATGAATCTGTCCTTAGATCCTTGAGAGGATTTGCCTCTCAAGTCTGTTTTGCAAGTCAGGGAGGAAAAGTGACCTGAAGGTAATAGACTGATAATGGTGTAAAGCTGAGATAAAATGGAGAGAACATCCAAGCCTGAATCAATTTCTTTTGAGCACCTGGCTTTGCACCAAAAAGAATAACAAGCAGAAATAGCATGGAGGAAAAAAAAAAAAAAAAAAAAAGCAGATTCTTAAACTCTGAGGAAACTACAGGCAATATCAGGGGAAAAAAAAAAAAACCCTATATGGTATTATCTGAATATTCTGAAAATGCATTAAAACTGAAGCCATGGTCATCAGGTAGTCTGGTGGTATGCATTTGCATATTCATCTGCAAATAGCCATCTTCCATTGCTGAATGTGAGATAAAATCATGGAATGATGGTCTTTCATCTGGGCTGGACTGCCATGATACTCCAAGCATTCTATTGGCAGATCATCCTGAAAGGCCTGATTTTGAACTCTTAGTTTTACCCCTAGTGTCTTGTGAATTTCAGTGGAACCAATCGTGTTCTTGTAAATTAACCACAAATAGTATAAGCGTTGGCCAGCTTGGAGCCAAATCATTTCCCATAAGGAATGGAATGGGTGCATGGAAAGGCATTCAAACCAGAGTTAATAACAAGGAAAAGCTGTTTTACATCTGCTTCAAGCAAAGGTGGAAGAGTCCTACAATGTAAAGGTGTGGCGAATCAAGTTGACTGGGTTTTCCTGTGTTTCATTAAATCAGACTCCTCAGTTACCTTCAAGAGCAGCAAGGAAACTGTAAGATCCTGTGGCAGAGGATGTCTGATGCCTCCAGCTGTGTGACACAAGCTGTGGTGTGTCACTAGTGGACAGCTGTGAGTTTACCTCCTTGGATGACTCTTCCCAGCAGTATCTGGGAAGTGCCATTGTCGCCTGCAGTTCACACACGGTTTTACTGCCTGGAAATGCGACCCACATTGCACAGGTCATGTCTCTGGGGAACCTGTGCCAACCTATGAATGTCATATCTGGGATCCTGTGTGCTCAACCCAACCTCATATTCTTCCAGTGTAGTAAATACTGATTCACACTACTATAAAAACGGGAAGAATTGGTTCACTCATCCATCTAAGGGCTGAAAATTTTAGGAAAATGTGGTAATTGCAGTCTGGAAACACCATGATGCAAACTTGCCTGTAGCATTTATAAAGCAAATTTCCAGTTTATCAGTGCAAATGGCTCAATGTCTCTGGGTTTAAAACCAGATTCATCTAGCAGACTTTAGCTCAGAGGTCCACTGTTTTAGACCTCAGCAGGTGCTGAGGCAACTGTAAAAGTGGTAGCTTTTTTCCAAATTCAGGTTTGGTCAGGGTTCTGAACAAAGCTTTGGATTGCTTTGACACAGACCAGGTTAATGGAAGTGGTCAAAGCAGTGGGTCCTTCCTCGTCCCTCTCCTTCAGGCTGGAAAGCACTTGGAGCTGCTCATGGGTAGATAATCAGCCTCACCTTGGGGCTGGCAGCTTTGCCAGAGGACTGAAGAGCAGCTGGGACAGGCTGTTGTAATCTCTTAAACAAGCATGGCTGCAGCAGCACAAGGCTGTGTGTACACAGCCTGAGCAAGTGTCATCCTACACTCAGCAAGTGTCCAGATCTGTAGATGCTATACATCTAGCTGGACTCTTCAGATGGCTAAATAAAGAAAAAAAAAAAAAAAAAAGGTTTAAAGATACTCCTGCCATCCACAGGTAAGGTGTGAGTCTTGTCTACTCCTGCAGACACCTTGGGAGGCTCCTTGGGAGGTGTTTGTTAGGGGGCAGAAGATGTCAAATGAGGACAAACTTCCCCTGCAGTTTGTAACCATCACCAAGAGGTCAGGGGCAACCAAAAGAACAGCCAGGGAGTGATGCTACAGCCATGAGCTGCTCTGGCCAGGCCATGAGAGAGTCAAGAGGGAGCCCACTTCTCTCTGGGTTGTTTTGTTGGGGTTTTTTTTTGTCTCTTACTACAGAGGAAAGCTCAAAATAATACTTCTTCCTCAAAGCAGCAGCCCACAGGTTCCTTCTCTGCCCAGCTGGGCATACCCTTCCTCTTAAAGCTCCACTGCAAATGTCTGTCAGACCTGAAATCTCAACTCATTCATAAGTGATTCACCCAGGAATTGTTCCATAGTAGGAATATCCTGATCTTTTGTTATAGCTATTTTAACTGCCCATGCCCTTCCCTTCCTGGCTTTCTCACCCCAGGTTGCCTCTGTCCTGCAAAAGTAAAGAATTACACCCTCAACAAGGGTAACAATGATCTAGGAAAAAGTACTAATTTTAGGCTTCTCATCCTGCAATGAGCTCAAGATTTACCCTGTAGAGTAAGTTGCTGCAAACACTCCTGTTTTTGACAACAGCAAGACAAAAGAATTTAAATTCCCTTGTCATCAGCTCTCAAACAAGGTATTTCTTTCTTTCCTTCTATTTTCCCGACTCTGAAAGGAGTGAACTTGCCAAGAAGATACAGACCCTACTGCCTGCAGTGGAACAAGGCTGCAAGTTAGGTGAGAATGGCCTGAAGCAATGTGCACGACTTCAGCTTGCATTTCTGTCCAGGGAGGTGGGGTAGTCTCCTTTAATGTTACTGTGATGAGATTAGAGGGGATGCAAGGTGTTAATTAACAGCCACTTTAAATAATGTTGACGTTTTTACTTTACAAGGCAATGATATTGAAATTCCTGGGCCCTATACTCCTCATTAGTATGAAAATCAGATCAAAATGGACATCTATTTTTTCTCTGCTGGCAGATGGAATAACAGGCTGGGAGTGTAGCTGACTGGATGAGGCCTGAATGCCATACAAACCAAATTTTGCTTGGAAGTGAGTTCAGGCTGTTACATGCACGAGATTTTTCAGAACTGTCCTGAAACAGATTGTCCCAGCTTAACTGAGAGTGGGATGGCAAAGCAGCTTGGAGGAAGGTCTGGTCCATCCATGTTATGTGTAAATGCAGTAATTGGCAGCTTGTTTGGGAGTTGAAGGCAATTCTTCGTAGCCATGAAGGGAGTGGTCATGTAGCATTTCTTATTTTCAAAACAATTACTCATCCTCTCTGCACACACAATTTGTAATGTGTGTTGTATTGTTTACAGCTCATCACTCAAAAGGGAGCAACTCCCTGAGGGATGGAAGCAGAGGGAGAAGGTAAGAGGAGAACACTGTAAATAACTGTGTATTTTCTCATTCCCATGTCTGGAAGGCTAATCCTGAGCTACTTGGGGTACTTGGGGTAGGGGTCCCATGACATACGGGGGGATTTTTGCTGCAACAAAGAAAATAGAGTTCAGATCTTTCCTTTAGTGTAAATGCATATGTGGGGGAACTTCCAGAATCAGCAGAAGCAGTGGGCATTGTGGAGCTGAGCAATTTCATCTGTTAGGAAGATAATATCTAAATGGTCTAATTATAGCTCCAGTTCAGCATACTTGGGGAATCCCCACCATTACTCTTTAGTAGCTGCTGCTGTAAAGTTTCAGGATCTGAGCCGTGACCTGCTTGATAATTTATGTTTACTACAAGGTTGTCAAACTATAAATTTTTCTGTTACTGAAAAAACTCCTCCTTTGCTGACCCATCCCCTCTCGCTCCTGTATTGAGAACAGTCTGCATTAGGACCTGACTGAAGCTCAGTTTCCATGAGCACACCTGTGGCCTCGGGAATCACAGAAGGATCACAGAAATACTGATGGTGCTGTGCTTCCACTTGGCATACAGAAAACCTTGAGAGCTCCCCAGGGCACTCAGACCTTCAGGCCATGTGTATGGCAACCCATTCAATGCTTCCACTGAGCTTTTCTTGCCTTCTTCAACTCCTCTCCCAAGGGTGGATCACTTCAGTGGTGATGCCTGAGAGCTTCCAAAGTGGAGTGAGCCACCCTCAAATTTTTGGACTCAGTTGATGGAGGACTCCCTGCTCTTAATTCATTGCCATTATTCTTCTCTCCCTCTCTCCCATGTAGTGAGGTGCCAAAGCAGGGCAAGCCATGGGATCAAAGTGCTCCGGGCTGGATTAGGGGATTGTGGGGCTACTGAAGCACCAGTTTGTCCAAGAGGAGATTCCAGAGTCCCGCTTATGCACCAAGGTGCAGCTTCCACCATGAAAGGAAGTCTCCCACGGTCAGATCCTGGCCTCATGGAGAGTAGGGGCTTAACTGAGGGACTGACCACCCCTTTCTGAGCCCCCCCCTCCTCAGCCCATTGATGTTTCCTCCAGAAATCCCTTGAATGGCACTTGCCTTACATCTCCTGTTTCATGATCCTCTCAAGCCACTGTGGATCCCATAGGAATAGCAATCCCAATAATATTAATTAATGCAAATCCCAGAAGAACCTTTTGGCAAGGCACAAGTTCTCAGACCAGTCATCTCTGTTCAGGCCTTACCCTCGTGAGTGCCTCAGTCACACACAGCACTGTACTTTGCCCCTGTTATCACCTACTTGTAGAACAGGAGACTAAAACCTGAACGAGATGAAGGGAGATAACAGGGCTGGTATATGTTCAGTATGAACTGGTTGATATGGAGTCAGTATCCATACTGGGAATTTCCATTGGCAGAGCCACTGAGGTCCTGTTGTTTGGAGGGTTACATGACAGGGGCCTCTCTGTTTGTCTGCCTTCCAAAGTTGCCCTAATGCAGCTGCAGTGCACAGGAGAGGCACAAATCTCTTGTGCAGGCAAGAGGAAGGAAGGCATAGTTACAAGACCATGGGATGTGGAGATTTACTGGGTGATCCTGGACCAGTCGCTTGGATATCTGAGTTTCTGTTCCCCGTGAGTTAATGGGTAAACAGGACTGCCCTGCCTCACAGGAGTGTTTTCAGGAAAAATATAGCAGAGACGTGTGGGTGGCACAGCATATCTATCCTGATAACATCATTAGAAAGGCCTAAAATCTTGAGTGCATCAGAGAGTTTAACAGCTTTCTTGTACGAATTCCCAATGACCTACCAGACATCGCTTACTTAAACCCCTTCAGTAAGTCTCTTTGGTGTTTAGATTTTGGGATTTATTTTGTTGCCACTGTTGTCATTGTTGGTTGTTGGGGCATTTTTTGCTTACATGTTTGAGGAGAGGGGAAGCAGCCCAGTTAGAAGCTGAGGGTGCACTTGCACTGTCTGTGTCATTGATGGAAATATTGAAGAGCACTGGTCTTGAGCCAGAGCCCTGAGAGGTACCACTTGCCACCAGCGTCCACCTGGACATAGAGCCCTTGACCACAGCTCGCTGGCTGTGTCCATCCAGCCAATTCCTTATCCACTGAGTGGTACACCCTTCAAATCCATGTCTCTCCAGTTTGGAGATCCAGGATGTCACATGGGACTGTGTCACAGGCCTTAGTAGGCCTTAGGCCTGAGTAGAAGTCTACTTAGATGACACCCGCTGGATTTCCCATGTTGAGCTGTGCAGTCACTCCCTCACACAGGGCCACCAGCCTGGTCAGGCACAGTTTGCCCTTACTGTGGTTCTGCTCCATGAAGTTCCCAGATACAGAGGCAAGGCTCTGTAGCTCCCTAGGTCTTCCTTTCCGCTGTTTCTGAAAATAGGAGTGATGTTTCCCTTTTTCCATTCATATGAAAAACATTCAACAGAATATGTCAAGTTGGAAGGGGCCCACAAGGATCATTGCGTCCAACCCCTGGCCCTGCGCACGACACTCCAACCCGATCCCACCCTGTGCCTGAGAGCGTTGTCCAAACACTGGTTGAACTAAGACAGGCTTGATGCTGTAACCATTCCCTGGGGAGCCTGTTCAGTGCCCCACCAGCCTGTTGGGGGAAGAACTTCATTCACCACGGACTTTGCCTGACTGCCATGCCTTTTCAAATGGGATGGAGAGTGACTTGGATCCAATATCAGCCAGCTCCCTGGGGACCCTGGGATGCATGTCATCAGGCACCATAGATTTGTGCCTGTCCAATTTCATCAGATGGTCCTGAACCTGCTCTTTGCTAACAGTAGGAGATCGCCTGGTCCCAGCTGATGATATCAAAGCAGGGTCAGCTCAAGTGGGTTGTGCAGGGCCTCATTCCGTTAGGCTTGAATATCTCAGAAGGATAAAGCCTTCTGACTTTTGGGAGGCAAGTACACACTTTAACTCTGGAGCAAAACTAAGTCAGATCACCTGAGCTACTTATGCAGTAAAGCCTTATCTTTTAAATTTACATTCAGCACAAGATCATAGTGGGCAAAATAGTTTTGATATCTGACAAGAGACTACTGAGTGAGTGTAGTTTGTTAACTGACTAGGTAGGGTGACAATCCATGGACAGGAAAAATAAATTATAACTTCATCCTAGATTCAGAGAGGATGGCAGGTGGGAGGGATATTGAGGTGAGCAGCATTGCTTTCTCCCTGGATACCCACCTGGGCAAAGCAGAGCTGACCCTGATGCTTCTCCTCACTGGCAGCTCTCTCCAGGGTTGTAGTTACACAACATGTCACAAGGAGAAGAAAAACAAAGTCTTTTTATATCTCCTCACCCATCTGTACTTCCTCTTTCTGAACCAGTACTGCAAACAAAATTATCAGAAGCATCATGTTGGCAGTATTTTTAGTAAACAGCAAGAAACTCATGTGAAATTGTTCCTCCTTGTCCTTGTCCCCTGTACAGACAACAGACTGGAGAGTTTTCAGGGCAGAATCTTTTGAGGTTCTCCTATTTCTGCCTTCCAGACAAAACAGCTGGAGTGTAACAGCAGGCCTAGTGCTGACTGGAGAGGCAAGTGCTTTTCAGTTATGAAGAATAATTCCCCCCTTGAATGGTAATGCCAGGTTAGGATTCCCAGAGTTCCAGGGATTGCCTTGCTGTTGGATCATGAATGGCTCTGTACACAATAGCTGGCAAAGGAAGATGATGGAAATCCACAGGGGAATACAGGAAAAGAAAATACAAAGTATGTTTATTAATTAGGAATGTTCCCAAGGGTTTCCAAATTGTCCTAAAATAGGCACACACATTCCTAAGGACAGTGCAAATGTGGGTGGCAAGATCCTCCTGCTACTGTTTGGGGAGAAATGAGGACGGAGATGGAAAATAACCTGGAAAAGGTATTTTCATTTCGTTCCCTGGGTTGGCTGAAGCAAGGCAACCACTATCGACTTTTAACCTGCACAGTTCCAAGAGCATTTCTGCCAAGAGTTGTGTCCTAAGACTGGTTTGCACTTTGCCACTGGTCTGACCCTCAGCCCCACAGAAGAGAAGAGTTGACTGGGCCAATTCCTGCCTAGGGCTTCAGGAACACAGACTGCACTGCTCCCTGTAACCTCTCTCCCGTTTCATAAAATCCCTTTATTTCACACTTTGAGCTGTCACTTCCACAGCACCTCTGGTTTTATAATGACACCTGTGCACCCAGACATAAAGTTCCTGATGTGGAGGGTAGCTGCTTGCCCCCACCCCACCTTTATGATGGAAAATTTTATCTTGGTGGTCTTAATTTTCCTCCTAGTCTTTTCCTTCCTGTTCCTCACAGTTTGGATTGACACCTACTACCTGGGACAACTTCTGCAGGGCTCTGCTCCTTATTTAATGCCAAAACACTTGCTTTATATAAAGAAATGTAGGCCTTGGGCTGGAGGAATTTATTCAGAGAGGTTGAAGGAGAACATTGGCTTGTAGCTCCCTGTAATCTACTGTTCTCCATCCATCTATCTGCCTTTGAAGTCAAAATTTCTTGATTTTAATGTGAGTCAGGCTACTGCTTAAAAAGCCCCCTTATTTCCTCTCCCTTTTGCTCATAGTTTTTAAGGTGCATCTCCCTGTATTTCACCAGTGAAATTCCATGTGTCTACATGGAATCTGTTGGTTTTATTCTGCAGAGGTAGTAGGTGTTCGTAAATAATGAATGTAGTCTGGGCTAAGCTAATTTACTGTTGTTTGCTCTAATTTTTGTGTTTCGTGTTCCCGTGTTGAATTGTTTTGAATGAAGCAAAACAAACAAAAAAAGTAATTACTGAGCATTTCCCCACATTTCCCAAGCTTCCTTTTTGAGTCATTGTTTGTGTGCCCTCCCTGGGAACTCAGTTCTGAACTCTTCTGCTTCCTTGCTGACATGGCCTGAAATATTTTGAAATCTGCAGAACAATTTAACCAACACATGTTTCTACACCAGCCTTGCATTTGGTGTCATAATAACTTTAAAAAGGTGCTATGGCTTTTTAAAAAATTCTTTTAACCCTGCAGTTTATCAATAAACTGATTTTCCAAGCTTACGTTTCCCTGCCAAATCACTTTAATGACTACATGAGTAGGGGGGAAGGATCAATGGGGGTTGATTTAATTTAGTACAGATTTGTGTTCTGTTTGGCTTTTATCAGCTTCACTTTGAAATGATACAGATGAACCATCTTACAATACATGGGTTTTCTTTCATTAGTCATGTTTTACATTCACGGAAAAATGGATCTTGTACCAAGTAGTTCATATTTATGTGCACTGAAAATTAACTGAGTAGTCACTCTACACACAAATAAAACATGTGCCTATGACACAAATTAAAAACACCCTCAAATACTTCACGTCGTATCTCAGCATCTCTTTTTGGCATGCGTAGCCATGAAAAGTCTTTTTAAACTTATTGGATTTGCCATGTCTGGTAATTCTGGTTTGTTTATACAAGCCTGGCTATCTAAATGTGGCCAGAGATATCCCCCAGCCCCAACACTCCAGAGCAGGGGAAGGAACAACAGCTCCCTCTTTCCAGAGGCACTTGAGGCTGTGTATGTGCTTAAGGATACAGCAGCAGCTGAGTGGTGCTGAGCAGGTGGTGTAGGACCCTACCAGGACCTGGTCAGCCTGATTTTCATGGATTTTCTATTTGACCCAAAGAGAAAACAAGAGGGGCACATTGCAAGAAAAATTACTAGTGTGTAATAAGAGTCATTTTAGTAAACTGGTGACTCAAGTAGGCAGAGTAATAGGATACAGGTGGAAATGTAAGGTTTGTAGCCATGGCCACTTGTTTCTGAGAGCATCTGCTGGAGAGAAAAGTCCAAGAGCAGGCAGCTGTCTTTACAGGCTTTGGTCAGAAGTGGCTTTGGTCAGAAGCTGTTCATTCTGGCTGGGCTGGAAGGAGCAGGGATGTGTGTGAAGTGTCAGGTAAAGGGGAGTGTGAGCCTGAGGTTCTGCCTGTGCTTGATAGTTATCCCCACTGTAACCCCTGGGCTGGGCATGTTGCCTCTTTACCTCTGGCTTGGTACCTGGATGAAAGCCAGCCCTTGAGGCTGCAGCTCTCTGTGCTCTGTGGCCAGAAGGAGAGGGAGCTGTGCAGGAGCACCGGGCTCTGAACAGCAGCGTATGAACGAGCTGAGGAGCAGCTCAGTGGGAACGGGCAGCATGGATACATTATTAGTGTCACTGCACATAAACAGGAGTGATGCATATGGGAAAAAACCTCCCATGGAAAACAATGAGCTAAGTGCTCACCACTGTCACAGGGGACCATAGTGGTCTGCAATACAGGAACAGGGGTCAGCAGGGGTCAAAGACCTTGACTCATTTTAGAAATGAAATCTTGTCAGAAATCAGAAGTGTTCACCCTCCCCCTGTACAAATCTGTGGTATGCCCACATCCATGAGCAGTTCTGCTCTTCTCAGCTTGGAAAAGGCATGTGGAAATGGAAAACATTCAGAGAAGGATGACAAATGTGATCCACAGTATGGGATGGCTTGCCATTATGCAAGCACTAATTGAGCTTGTTCTTTGAACCTTCCCTAATTCTTCAGCCTGGAGAGGATTGATTGAGGACATTTATGATAAATGCCAACAAAATCATGAATGTCTTGGAGGGGGTGATTGGCCACTGTCTCTTGCAGGACAAAGCAAAGAGCTGTCAAGGTCAGAATAAACAAGGGTGAGCAGTTTTTTCCATCAGGTGTATGATTCTAGTTCCCAAAAGTACATGTTTCCAGTGGAATTCCCTCTGATAATCACCCTAATTTATCTGAGGTGCTGTTGTTCTTTAAAAAAAAAAATATCAACAACATAGAGTAAAATACAGCATGGAAGGTGATCTCTCAGGTCCAAGTGGCTCATCTTCCCTTAGAAAAGTTTTCTGCTATTAGACTTATAGTCAACAAACACATTTAGTCATTTTGCATGAGTTCAGACCCAAATGAGTTCAGACTCGTCCTTTCCAAATGAAGGCTTTTCATCTGCATATCCTGGCATATCCTATTGGGAAGCAGGAGAATCTAGTGGTCTTGTAGCAGCAGTCTGGTTCCCTCAGCGAATCTTTCTGATGCTCCTTACTTAGATATCCCCAGCTCCTAAAGGTGGAGATGGAAAAGGTCCAGTAGTTAAGCCTTCGTGAGGTGGGATGTCCAAAAAAGTGCTGCAGCAGTTCTACAATGACACCAATGACTGTCCCAGCTCCTGCCCACTGTCAACAGTTCTCATATGCTTTTTTAAACTTTCTGAAGGCAGTGTTCAGCCCATACATCCTTCTAACATAATAAGTCTACTTTGCTACAGTGGAAAGCTGGGCATATGCAGAATTGTTTTTCTTGAGAAGAAAGAGGCTTTTATTCTGGGCACAAGTGTGGATCCACTATACAGCCTTGTCACAAATCAGGAGCAGAAATTGTCTTTTCTTCCTTTGCAGGAAATCAAACCTATGTGAAAATGCCAAATACTTACAAGCAGGGATAGCCTGTGAGCTTGGTCCAACACCCTTAACCCCTGGCAAAACTTTCATTTTGTAATGTGACTTGGAAGATAAATTACTCTAACAGGAGGTATGAAGGTAAATTAAAACAGGGGTGTTAATTTGGGGTGGGTGTGACTCTTTTGACATGGATGAAACTGTCCTTCCTTTCACTGAGTCTGGGTGTGCTGCCTTTCCCCTCCCCATACCTGTGGAAGAGCAGGTGTCACACTCAGCTCAGGTGGGAGACTGGGTGTGTTTCCTCAGCTCTCAGTCCTGCCCTTACCCCTTCTTTTTACCAAATCAAAAACAAGCCCTGAGGAATTTTAACCTGCTGGTTTTGTTCTGTTAACAAATACCAACCACAAACCTGTTTTTCTTGCTTCCTTGATGGAGAGGGAATGACACTATATAGAGAGAGAACTGGTGTTTGTGCTTGTGGAGGTCAGGAAGGCTGGAAGGGTTAAACAGGCCTGGGTATGAAAGCAGTGGAGAAAAAGAGCATGACAGTGAAAAATATTAAAAATAAAGCCAAAACATGAAAAACAAAGTCTTGGGCAAAAGCTTTTTATGGGAAGACTCATATACACATATGGGATAAATTACAGAGAAAGCACATGGAAAAAAAAACCATCTTAAATGTATATTTAAAAGCAAAAGAGCAAGGGGGGAGAAGAAGAGACACGGGATGTTGCTAAAGAAACATGATGAGAAAGACAGTGTAGGAGCCAACAGGAAATGGCAGCGAAGGAGCTGCCAGCAAAGGACTGGTGGGGCCAGTAGTGCTCTGCTACCCTGGTTTGTCCAAGGCCTTTATAGCACCCTTCCTGCTTGATTTAATATGGATACACATGGAAAAGGGAGGTAAAACACCTGATCCCTCCCTGGGGGAATTCCTGTGGACTGCAGGGCAGGGGGAGAAGTAAGAGGAAGGGAGCAGGGTACTCGTACTCATTGCAAAACATTCCCCTTGGCTGCCACCCAAGAATTCCTATGGGAACCTAAGGTGCTTTTGGCGTGTGTGGTGCTAAAACAAACCTTATCTATGCCACAGAAAATTAGATCTGCACTGATGATTTGCACTCACTGACGAGGGCAGCTGCACCCTTGACTGCTCCGGTTCATACCTGCTCTGCTCCCCAGGTTTATCCTGCTTCCAGCCAGGTCTCATCGTGGCTGCAGCAACACTGCTGAACTCAGCCTGTCCTTGTCTACACTTGCAGCTAATTCACATTCAGCCCTGGTTCAGCCGCTCCTGTTGCTGACACCTGTTGTCAGCAGTCGGTAATTTCTTTTTTTAGGACAAGCCTACATTGCCCTAGAGCTCAGAAAGGGCCTTAAATTAGACTTAATTCTATTCAGATGTAGTTAGCAGTATTTAATTAGCACAGTCTTAAAGCAAAAGTCAGTCTATTCCTTGGATCACTGGAGTGCATTCTGGATACTTTCCATACTGCTGCAGGAGTCTGACCTTTTTTTTTTTGTTGTTTTAATTTTTTTTTATTTTTTATCCTAAGCCCAAGAAATGTGCTGGGGCTTTTCAAGCACTTCCAGAGTAGGGGCCACATCTTAATAGACAGATTCCTTTGCAGATTGCTTCCTGCTTGTTTGCAATTGCAAAACTCCACTGAGGCAATTACCATGATTGCAGACTTGGGAATGTGACATTAGGAAAGCATTTAATGTATTCGCAGCATCTGTTACAGTGCTGCTGCAAATGGAAACCTCGGGGAGATGCCAGCACTATGGGCAAGACTAACTTAAATTTGGCTGACTGGAAGTTCACATCCAGTCTGAACTCGACATGAAGATACTCTCCGAAGCCCACGAACAGACACAGGCACATCCAGAGGGTGATTCACCTATCCCAGCTGGTGTCCAAGAGAAGACGGTTGACTTGTCTTCTGATGGTGCTCCATCCGGTGGGAAAATGAGAAGTTTAGATGAGGAATCCCATTTTACACAGCTAAAATGAGGTGACTTGAACCCTGTGCTCTGTGATAGCTGTGATTTTCATAGACCACTGCAAACTGCCCCAGAAAGGATAAGGCAATGCTATTTCACCTCCATAGACTTGTAAGCTGACAAACTAGGAGATCTTCTGCTTGCCAGAAGAGTTCAGTTTCCCAGAAAGTGATGCAGGAGCTGGCAAGAAGATACTCTATGGGAATAAGGAGAAAGGGGGATGTATCAGCAGAAATGGAGACAAATCCCAGCCTTAAGATTAAAAGCCTGAGCTGTGCTATCCAAGTAGAGAATGATGCTCTGGAACTATTTCTTTTAACTTTGCTGCTTTTTCATCCATTTTCTCTGTTATTTCTATGAAGGTGCCTACACCACATGGCTAGAATATCATGTTACTTGAATCCATTTTTAAATGGATGTTCAGAGAAGACTATTGAACTGCTTATCTTAGAGCCTGTTAGTTCTCCTCTGGTGAAATATTTTCATTTTGCATGACATAAGTAAATATCAGAACAAAAGAAATAGACAGAATTAATAACATAGACATTCATTTTAAAAAGAGCTGTGTTTCAGGCCCTGACCTTGAAACAACCCCAAAAGACAAGCAGGAAACTCCAGGCTGAATGACCTGGGAGAGCTTGTTGGTTGGGGTGCAGATGGGATCTGAAATGGGAGGTGCTGGATGAGCTCTGTGCTGTGGGAGAGGACACAGCCATGATTTGAAGGGATTGATTCCTTGTTTCTGGAAAGGAAGAGTTTGAGCATCTCCATGGCTGCAGATCTTGAGAGGAAAGGCTGCTGAAATGGTGCAGACTCACCCAACTGAGATGGGTCTCCCACACAGGCTGGGTACCACAGTTTAACGAGGTTTCACTTCCCTCATCCCCTCCTCCTGTGGTTTTCGGGGCTTGTGCAGAGCTGAGTGTTCCTTCCATGGTTTCCAGAAGAGCCTGCAGCAGCCATGGGTGGTGACTAGAGCAGGTCTTGAGAGCAGCAGGTCTCAGGCCAGAGCTTCCCACCTCAGGCTTTCCTACTACTCACCTACTTGGATCCTTGCTCAAAGTGCTGCTTCAGCTCCTGACACATCCACTCACATTGTGGGGGGCGGTGGGATCCAGTGACCTCACAGCTTGTGAAAACATCTCATTTCCTTTGGGGGATCTCCCTCTCATGTTGCATGGAAATACCAGCTGGCAGGGACCAGGTGAGGACCCGGAATTCCCCTCATGGCTGAGCACCTGGGGCCAAGATTCAGTGCCTACCATCTACTGACCTGTGGGTCCTGCCAACACCACTGTTGGTGGGGTTGTGCTGTGAACCAGACCTGGGAGCTACACTGAATATTAAACAAACCCCCACTCTGTCCCTCCTTTATTACTAATTTAACCTGAGGCACTTCCCAGGCCTAGCTAAAACCTTGCCCAAGAGGAGCATCCACTCCACTGAGGGAGAAGGTGAAACTAGGGTGAAAATGTGCAGCTGGAAATGGTGATGGCAGAAAAAAATGTGACTACAAAGATATAAAGAGTTGGTTTTTGGTGGGCTTTTTACAAGAGTCTAGGCCTAGAGTTTAATTTAGCCCAATAATAACTAATGTGATTAGTTTCAAATCAGCTGCTAGGGACAAACACACTGCTTCTTTGAATTGAAAGTATCTTTGAGTACTCAAAGTACTCAAAGTACTTTTGAGCCTTTGAGTATCTCAATCTGTCTGGCTGAGGAAATCCCATCCCCTACAAACACTCTGATGGGGCACTGCCACAGAAATCATCCTGCTCACCTTCCCTCTTCTCCAACCCTCATTCGCTCTGCTATCACAAACATTAGCTCTGTGCCAACACAGGTTGGGGAAGTAGTCCTGTGGTTACTACCAAGTTTAGCATCTTCTTTCCTTCCTCAGAAAAGGCCACTTTTTGACCTCCCTTTTCCTCAGTGGTGAAAGTGCAACAGTTTGTAGCAGTGCTGCAGAATCATCTGGATTATTTCCCTTGCACAACCCTTTTATTTTTGTTAATTTCTTTTCTTACATTTCAGTTTCATTTTAAAGGCCTTGCTTAAAGTTGAGGTAAGAATAAGTGACAAAGGATGGAAACCTCTTAAATTGGCTTTGTGACATTGTAGTTGTGGAGGGGATGGTGTGGCAAATTGTAATGTTCAACCCTGCCCTTCTGGGGCCAGGAGCTCAGCTAGGGGTTGCTCTTGGCACTGAAGCCCATCCCTTTCATTTGTGCCCACCTGCAGGATGCACCACGCTGCCTGCTGCTCCTCCTCCAGGATTTTGGGGAGCTCTGTCAGGCTGTGGGGCACACGGGCTTGCGACAACTCGCTTACACAACACAGGCTGTATCTGCTTGCTGCTGCCAGATTGTGGAAATCTGCAAATAATTGCTAAGTCTGCCAGTTTAATTGGATTGTGGTGTATTTGCACAGATGGGTGAAGTCTTCCAGGCCAGTATTTTCCAGAGTGACTTAGCAGTTTCTCAGCTTTAAGGTACTCAGTATTAGAGAACATAGAAGCAATGGGTTTCTGCAGACATTTTAAAGAGAAGCACCCACAAACTGAAGCAATCCAAACCATCAGTCACCCAGAAATCCCTTGCCACAGAGACCTTGAGATGGGGGATATTTCACAGTAGTTTGATGTAAGCCAAACAAAATTAATAAAAATAATACAAGACATCTTAACACATCATTTGTTCAGCAGAAAAATCCAGTGTGAATGTGTATGTGTGCAGGCATTTTTACAGGAAGTATAACAAATAAATGAATATTTGTAAAAAAAGGGAGGAGGACAAGAAAGATGTTTTATTCCATGTGCGAGTTGGCCATTGTTATTGTTGTTATTTTTTTTACTGAGGTACAAAATGTTACTGTGGAACATTGTCCCTGTGTGCTCTGGCCCTTTTCCAGGTCTAGAGTTCAGGACTTACTGGGGAAAAGAAAGCCTCGTACTTGACTTTCTGAAAGATAGGCTGCTATTGCTTATTAGAGGTCAAAAAGGAAAAGAATCAAATTACTTATTAATTAAATACAAACTCTGTAAAATTGCTCAGAAGTAACTAGCCCCCAGGGCCCAAGCTACAGATGCCCTATATCTGAACATACAAAAGAAAAACAGTTTATTAGCATTATCATCAGCTTTATCTACCAGGAATTCGCAGAGAGACAAGAAAGCTGTAGAAGATGCTTCTGTTCTCACCAAGAGATTCTACTAAATCACCCTTACAAAAGCTGCAATTTGTAAGAAGAAAAAAATGGCTATTTTAAAACATTGTTAGGAACATTCACAGAAGCGGTAGGAGCAATTTAAAATAATTTAAATTAGATCAAAACATTTTTCACAGGCAGCAAAATGATGTAGTTACATGATATTGACCTAACTACTTCTAAGAATGTGACCTTGAAGATCTGCATGACTGTAATGAAGTTGAGATGCCCTAGTGCTAAAGTCAGTCTTGAAAACAGGACTTCAGTAGCTTTGAACCTAACCTATCTGCCTTTGGAAAGTCTTCCCAAATACTTCTCTAGATCATGTATGCAGAGCTGAAGTCAACTTCTCCCTTGTGTAGCCAAAGTGGACCTCAGCTCCTGGTGTGAGCACTTACCACTGTTGTGCTGTGTCAATTAGCTTTTATCTTAAATCTTATGGTCCCGAAGCCATGCTACCACCAGAATGCTTGAATCTTTCCTTCACAGCAGAATGAGCTTCTGGTTCCTGTAGGTAAGGAGGAAGCCTCAAAAGAGCAGAAGAAATCATAAAGAACCCCAACATTTTATTTTTTTGAAAAGCCAGCATTATGAAATCCCCGAAGCAACTTCGCACCCTCAGAGCCATTGGATCCCAACCTCCCCCTTCCCACTAGGCACCCTGAGAAGGCTTCTTGCCAACCACCCTCTAGAGCATTAGTGACAGATTTTCAAAGATGCTTAAACACCTGAATGCCTTGGAGGAGCTGGCCCTGACTTCTCAGCAGGCTTAACTTGGCCTGTTGGGTGGCTGACCAGGCTCTTCTGCGTGCCGAGAGTTGGGGTTTTTGTTTCTAGCTCTGAGGCTGAGCAAACCAACCACACCAGAGTGAGGCAATCCCAAGATAAGGTCTAGCAAGGTCTCACAGTTTTCTCTGAAGGCTTCCAAGAAAGGGCTCCCTACTGGCCTGGGAAGCTCTGGCTGCACTCAGGTTCTTCAGCCCCCCTTGAAACAACAGGGTGCTGTAGGCTCAAAAAGATACCCACAGGGACAGATGAGGGCTTGGGTTAATTTTTGGTAGTTTTTATTGGTTTTGAAGGGCAAAGGATTTCTGAGAGGTTGACCATGGCTTGAGAGTGCTGGAGACCACCAGGAATAGAAGAACTTCTTTAAGAAAGAAGTTGTTACAGAGATCCAAGGAACAATTTTTGAGTCAGACCATAGCTTTTGCTGCTTTTGTGATTTCCCACCTGTCTTTTGCAGGCTTGGGGTGGGGGGCAACAGAAGAAATGGAGAATTGCCAGGGCCTCTCATAGTATTAGCTATGTTTTGTTGCTGTCATTCAAGTCAGTTATTAAATATAAACCAGGATATTTGCAATGATAACTTTGTCCTTTACAAACATCTTGAGTGGAAGTTGTTCTCAAAAAGCCTTTCAAACTAGAGATAACAAGGTGACAAATCCTTTAAAGTGATCCTATCAGGTACTCCTCTTTGAATAGACATCCCAGTTTAGCTGCTGGCAGCCAGAGCAAAGGGAGTAACCAAGTAGCTTGTGAGAGTCAAAATCAGCAGATTAGGCCTCTGCTCAGAGAAACGTTTAACTCCTTTAACTCCAGCACCAGGAAAAGTGCTGGTAAATAAAAGGCCTCTCTTTTTCCATCTTTCTCATAAGCCACTGAAATCATGGCCACAGTGCATTTTGCAATAGACTGGCTTCAGTGAAATAATGTTTGCTTTTTCACTTGCCAGCTTGCTCTACTTTTTTAGGCTTGGCTGGTTTAGGTCAGTCATGAACAGGGTCAGGAGCCCTGATGCAGCCCATTGGTAACTGGGCTCAGGCGGCTCTTTCCCTGGCAGGGCCATCCTGGTGGGCATGGCTGGAAGGATGGTGGTGGAGCACTTCTTTTTACAAGGGCATGGAGTGACAGGACAAGGGGGAATGGCTTCACACTGACAGAGTGCAGGGTTAGATGTGATATTAGGAAGCAATTCTTCCCTGTGAGGGTGGTGAGGCCCTGGCACAGGCTGCCCAGAGAAGCTGTGGCTGCCCCATCCCTGGAAGTGTCCAAGGCCAGGTTGTATGGGCCTCGGAGCAACCTGGCATAGTGGAAGGTGTCCCTGCCCATGGCAGGGGGATGGAAAACTGGATGATCTTTAGGGTCCCTTCCAACCCAAGCCATTCTGTGATTCTCTGAAATGCCTGTCACATACCTCATAACAATTTTCCCATTGCCAGATGCTTGCAGAATCCACTTTCAATCTTCCTCTGTAATGACATCCCATTACTGTAGGTTAATGCCCTGGCTTTTGCATCCCAGCGCTGTACAATTGCCTTGCTAGGTTGGTTAACACAAACAAGATGTGGTACTGTACAAACAGAGTGTTTCCAGCAGCTAAAAGCCTAACAGCTTAGGAAAAGGGTAAGAGAAGAAATGGAGATGCCAAGAGTTGCAGCAATGTGCATGACATGGCCAAGGGAAGATAGAACCAGAACTCAGATCCCAAGCCCTGATAGTGATCTGTTACTTAATGCCATCATTTTGGTATGTGAGATGGGTCATCTTCCTTAAAGGGTTTAGAAAGTAGCCAGACCAGTTCCTCTGTTTATATAAGGAAGATGTTTGTAGACCTCTTGATCCTAAGGCAATTAATGCAGTCCATTGGGAAAAGGAAAAAAAAAAGGGAAAAAAAAAGAAAAAAAAGAAAGACAAATGGAAAAAGAAGAAACAAGAAAAAGAAGAAAAAAAGAAAGGAAAAAGAAAAATAAAAGAGAGAACTGGGCTATATTCTCATGTAAACAGCACCCAGAATGCCTAAAATTCTAACAGATGCAGATGTTTTTATATCGGGGTACTTTTTTGGTAAACGGCCTCTTTGTGGTCAGTTGTAAGCATCACATTTACATAGTTCTGTATTTCTGAAAAAGCCTATTGCATGAAGTTGGGATCCTACCAAAAGAAAACAAAATACAACACTAACGAAAAATAACAAGCACTTCCAACAATGTTCAGTAACTGACTTAGAGGTTAGTGCTGTGTTCTGGGAAAAAAAATTATCCAGGCACCATATAATTTCATGCACTAAAAACGTTAAACATTTCAGAGGAGCATAACACATGACACAGGGTGTTTTTATTTAATGAATGGCTGTAAGAAATGGGGCCAGCATCCCTTCTCACAGATGAACGCCTCGTGCCAAGAGCGTTGCTGTACAATGTGTCATCACTCGGGAACCTAAAGAATTGTACTTGAGAAAACATTGCTACAAAATATCATTCCCTTCCCAGAAAGGTTCACTTCAGGCTTTGTAGAAAAACAGGACAACTCATTTCCACTGCACATAATTCTTCTGTTGGGAAACTTTCTTAAAGGCATAGGTAGTGGAGGAAGGGGTTGGAAAACTCTTTAATCTCATAGTGACAATAGTAGCTCCTGGTTATTGCTGGTGCTCAGCTCTTGCTTTGGGCTTTCGATACTCAGAACTTTATAAACATGGTGCAGGTTAATCCTCTCCACACCCTGAAAAGGGAGAGGGAGAGGGGGAGAGGGAGAAGGAAAGGGAAGGAGAAGGGGAAGGGAAGGGAAGGGAAGGGGAGGGAGAGAGGAGCAGAAGGGAGGGGAAGAAACATGGAAAGGGAAAGGAACTTTAGCTGCCATAAGAAGCCTCTAGTTAATACTCCTATGTCAAAAATTTGCTATTCTAACAAAGTGGCGTGGGTTATATGATGTATTAAATAGGAAGTCTTAAAGATGTGGAGTCAGACTGGATTGAAAATTACTTTTTTTTCATATGGTGTGTTTTCCTCACAGAAATTAGTTCACAGCAAATAATAAATTTACTGATTTAGGCCTCACCTCTACAACAGTAGTGTTTGCTGGGATAACTCAACATAATCACATGTAAATGTGTGTATTTATTTTTAGGGACTGCATATTAACATCCTCCTTCTTGTTCCTGGTTTGAAAAAGGAGAAGTTGGTTACCCAGAAAAGTGCATCCATCACTGCTGGCTGTAGGACACTCCTGGCTTCACCTGTGCTTCAGGGGAAGTTTAAGCTTGCTCCTATTTTGCACTTCAAACAAAATGAAAAACAAAAATAAAATTGTCTGAGCCAGACCAGAAGAGTCTTCCCTGAGACAAAATCAGACAAAATCAGGGTATTTCAGAAAGACTGCTCCTTTAGCAAGTCAAGGGAAGCTGGTGACAAGCGTGAGCTCCAAAGAGAGAAGAATGAGTACTTTCTGTGCTAGTAATTTAACCTGTATCTTCTGCAGATTTAACTATGAAACCTGCCCTATGGTTATAGCACAGAGAAGGCATTTCTGACACAGTACCTGCCTTTTAAAACAAATCTCATTAAGGACACCCTCAAATACCGTTAAGGACATCCCAAATCCCATTAAGGACACTCCCAAGCTGTACCTGCAGCCAGCACCCTCCTAAGGGCTCAAAATCCCCTGGGCTGGTCCTGGCACCTGAGCCCACCCAAGGTTGCTGCAGGTGGTGGCAGGGCCGGGACCCCTGGACACCCCTGCTCCCCACCTGACGAGAGGGGAGTGGGAGCAGAGCCCGCAGAAGCGCCGGCAGCAGGGAGGGGAGCGGGACCTGCCCAGGGACAGCCCAGGCGGGCTCTGGGGACGCTGCCAGCAGCGAGGCCAGGTCCTGGTGCTGGCCTGATCTCTGTCCTTAGGCTCCCTCTAGAGTTTACAGCAGATGAGCAAAAGGTCTCAAATGCCACTTGCATAGGAGGGTTGCATCTCCTCGCCCCCCTAGGCAGTGCTCCGGTCCTGGGCACTGCTGGATTATCTCCCAGAGCCTTTGTACACTAAAGTGGCTCTTTCCTTCCTGACAGTCCCTACTGCTGAACCTCACCGGGCCCTAATCCTGCCCAGAAGGGAAGGGCTCCTGTTAAGTGAATATTACATGGTGAATACTTGGGGCCTGCACCTCAAATCTCATGGCAGGCTCGCCCCACATCTCTTGAAGAAATCAGCACTTGGCCTGAAAAAGGGCCAGTAACAGCTGAGGTGGGTTAGGAGCACACCTCCTCAAACCTCCAGATGGGTAATGCCATAGCCGTGCTTTCTTCATCCTCGACTCTGGAGGACACATCCTGGTGGAGGAGCTCAGGTGTGATTCCCAATTTCCCTGCAATTTCCAAGGGAATATATAAAATCCCAGGCAACCCAGATGCTTTGTGTGTGCAGTTCGGATGGGCTTTGCTGGTTCACTGGACAGCTTTATAAAGTGCTGGGGAAGTAGGGTGGCCAAAAAGAAGATGGGAGGCTTGCCTAAGCGATTCTGGAGGAAAGAAAAACAGCGAGCAGCTCTGCCAGTGGAAAAGCCCAAACAAGAATGAGGAGAAGGGTAGTGGGAAGAGAGGGGACAGAGTGTCCAGAGCCTGTTAGAGGAGCCAGGACATTCTTTGCCCAGACCTGCCTATAAACACTCCTCCCTCCTTCCTTCTTCACTCCTCCAAGTTTGGTTTGGGGTTTAGGGTTTCCTGTTGCTGTTTGGTTTTCTTTCTTTCTCTAATCCTCTCCTCGGATCTTTGACTGGCCGCATCTTCAGCTGAAACGGCCCCGGAACGGGACAGAGCCGGCTGTGGGAGGCTGCAGCTCTGCGGGGGAGGCTGAGGTCTCGCCGCCGTCCCCACACCGCACCGCCTCCCCCGCAGCCCCACTGCTGTGCCCCCTTTTTGCAAGACGATGGCGCTCTGATCTTTCCACAGCTTCACTCCGGGACTTTCGAGTATATTTTTTTCCTGGTTTTTTTTTTTTTTTTTTTTTCCACGCTTCACTGCTACTACGGGCGGGCGCCTGCCTCTGTCCCGATTTGCTGCAGCCATCGGGGGTGCCTGACTGTAAACAAAACACTTTAGATCATCGCAAGGTCGCTGCAGACACAGCCTTTTTTTTTTTTTTCCTTTTTTTTTTTTTTTTTTTTTTTTTTTTTTTTGCCCCCCCCCTTTTATG
>VZSE01000992.1:235004-271629 GCA_013398275.1 Promerops cafer | reverse complement strand
TGGGTTATTTAAAAGAGCGAGAGGAGAGCAAGGGCAAAGTGATGCAATCCTTTAAGCATGGCTGGGAATGCTGTGTACATGATGCAATCTCGTGTAACTGTCAGTCATGGATTGAGTAATCTGTTAAAGATGTTCCTACAGTTTTTTTTATTATAAAGAATAATCTATTTCTATAAGAAAATACATATGTATATTTTGGGATCTATGCATTCTTGCTACATTTGAAGCATTAATGAACAATTTTAATAAACTTTATGACTAGGTTAAAAAAAAAGTAGCTTGTTTTATTTTGAAGGCATGTTTAAAGTTAGATTAAACACAGGGTTGAAATTCCAGCTGATTCTGGCTCAATGCTGTGATCAGGGATAGGGATTTTTGTTGGTCTTTCAGCTTTCTGTGAGAGAAAGAAAAAAAAAAAGCAACCAAAACCAACCCTCAAAACCCCCAAGAGAAACTCAGCAAAGAGCAGAGCTGGAAGCCTTAGCCAGTTCTTGTTGCCTCATTTCATTTCCTCTAATCACCTGCTTTAGCTGCTGCTTGGGTGTTGTTTGGGGAGGAGGTGTTTGTGTTGGGTTTTTTCTGCACTTCATGCTGTTTTGAACGTGTAGAGCAAGATGTGCTATCCAAACCATGACCAATCCTTGGCAAATAATGCCAAGTCTGAAGTGGGAGGGAGGAAGAAAAAGTGAGGGAAGAAGCCTGAAATGAGGTTTTGTTTGTGTTTGGGTTTTTTTTTCTTTACAGAGTTTCTATTCTCTACGATTCAGCATTTCTTATGTTTGTAGTTTACAGGAATAAACATGAGAAAGTAGCATTTCTGTTGGATGTCGGTAATTTCGGGCATTGCTCAGGAAGCTCCCATGAGACCCAACCAGGTGAGAGGCTCATGAACCACCCCTTCCCTTTGCTCCTGGGACGTTTCCCTAACAACTGCAGGTAGATCCTCTGATGAGAGGTGTTTGCTGGGGGCATGTGGGGGGTGGCAGAGGAGGAGGAGGAGGTTTGTAGCAGGCCAGGACTTTGTTCTGGGGAGATCCAAGGCTCTGCCTGCTGCTGGGGCAGGCCAGCCTGGCCGGAGCTCCCGGCTGTGCTATTCCCTGCTGTAAGGTCTGGAAGGAGTGAACAGTCTCAGGCTGGTTACGTGGAGGGAGTTGGGCAAAAGATCAGGTCTTAGTCAGCATTTTCCATTTTCCTGTTAGGCCGAATTTAAGCGTGAAGTTTTTAGATGCAGATTCCCAGTGCCCGGGGAAAGAAACTCCTTTACTGCCTGTACTCTGACAGCTGAGCACAAAAGGAGGTTTCAGTACAAAGACAGTGGCCTTGAATTTGTTCCTATACATTCCACACAAGCAGCCGTGTCTGCAGGACAAATCTGAAATCTGTTGCTTATTTCTCGCGTCTCTTTAAGCAAAACATGTTTCCTACTGACAGAACTGCTCTGCTTTTTGACTCTTAAGATCGGAGCCTCCTGCAGGTCCGTCAGCTGGAGCCCTCCCTGACATTCGCTGCACATTCCCTGCTGGCCCCAGAGCTGTGCAGCAGTGAGCAGGGCAGGGTTAGCCCCATCCAGATTCCCCCCCTTTGCTTTTTCGTCTGCACAGTGCAGTTCAGCTGCTTTTACGAGCCCCTGAAATAGATTTCTTGGGTGAGCTCGCTCCTGCAGCAGCATGACTCAAGTTCTTGCAGGCAGGATAGACGTTAGATCTTGTCTTGGCTGTCCCTCGTGACGATGATTACTCCAGCCTCCCGTGGCTGTTTATTCTACTATTTGTATCATTACAGAACTTATCCACATCTTAGATCCTATTTTCTTCTTGTGCTGGAGGCCACACAATGTCACCCAAAGGCACAAGCAGCCTTCCCAGGCAGAGCTGAGCGCTGCCCAAGGTGGAATTGCTGGAGGACTGGAGATGTCCTCAGATACATTTCTTTCTTTCTTTCTTTCTAAATAACAAAGTTTCCAACTAGAGTTCAGTTTGTGGGGGCTGGAAGGCAGGGTAGATTGTAAGATAAGATGTACTGAAGGTATTTATATCTGTTTAAATAATAGTCCAGTTTTGGAGATTGAGCTCTAGCAGGCATGAAGGAGCTAATCCCCATCCTTAAACCCTGCCTGCCCCAGTGCAGGAGAGCCAGGGCGGCCTTGCTGCAATTTAAAGAATGATGTTTAAATTACTGCTATATTCCAAGGTATCTCCTAATTAGGATGACAGAGCTCTAGTTCAGGAGGAACCTTGTCCAGCAATGATTTTTGGTACAGACAGGAAAATTAAGGCCATAAACACACCAATTTTACAGCAGTCTCAGAAGGAATCAGTGGAAGACTTGGAAAGAGAATTCCCAAATCCTTCATTCTTAATCTTGTATTACCCTCATAACTTACATTGTAGGAGTTTTGAGGTGCCATTAAATGCATGGAGGTCATGAAATACTCTGCCCTCTAAAACAGCATATGAAAATGCCCAGGTAATGAAAACATTTCCTAGAAAATAATAGTCTGAAAAAAATAGCTTGTAAATGAATCTGAGAAAATTCCAAGCACTAAAATAGACAAAAGATTCCAAATACCTTTTCTAATTGCAGTGGGAGGATTGGAAAATCCCTGTCCAAACAGTGTCTCAGCTCCAAATATTGATTTAGTTTCCCATGACAAATAAGATTCTGCTGGCTGAGAGCAGGACTTGGAATGTCTCCGTTGGCCTCGGACAGGGCTTCCCGAGCTTCTCATCCTCAGCCACTCAGGACAGCTCGTGGTAGGCAAACCATGCAGAGAACTCCAGGCACCAGAGAGCTGGTCTCAGTTTTATAGAAATTTATAAGCAGCATTTCATTTGGGCTTTTTATTTTTATCTTTCTTTTCAAATGATATATTACACTGGGTAATTTCTACAGGTCTTTCTTATTGCTACTAAAATAACAGAGGTTTTTCCTCTGTAGAAGTCAGTCTGTAAATCCTTGGCACTGACATCCCCTTTACAAAGCACTGGTTTATAAGGTGTTTGGATTCAGTAGTGCTTAGTTCTGCAAAATGAATCATGTGTAGCCATTTAAAAATATATTTAAAAATACAATTATAGTTTTGAAAGTAGTTCTTCAATTATCACTCTGTTATCAGCCCAAAGCATGTGTAACCCAGTGCAGTTTTGACAGTTTTGCAGTTTTGGCAGTTTTTGCAGTTTTGTGGTGCTTCTTTTCCACTTTTCCCACTGCCTTCCATTGGTGACTCTTGGAAGATGCAGGAAAATTCATGCATGTTCTAATTGTTGCTCCTCTGTCAAATAAAAATCATCCTGCTCCTCTGTCAAATAGAAGCCATTCTGCTCGGGCACTGCAGCTCCCAGGGCTGGCAGGGCCCTCATTCCCTAAATATGCTGCATTTGATCTACCAGGAACTGGAAACTCCACTGGAAACCAACTTGCCTTTTGTGGTCATTTCCCCACCTGCTCAAATGTCTTATTTTGAGTAAAAGGCTTTTCTCCCCTCCTAGACGTGCTGGTGGATAGATCTGTCTGGATGTGGGAAACTATAGGGCTGGAATTCAAAATGAGGATAGGTGGGTTAACACTTGTTAAGGATAATTGATTTGCATTTACAACAGGAACGTATTTAATTCCAAACCTTCCAACTGGGTGCCACGATTTCACAAAGTAGTGCCAAATTCAACCCTCGCTTATTATAAATCTTCCCCTCAAAATATATTTACTATGGAAATTATTCATATAACAATAATAAATAATAATAAATTCCAGTAATAATTTCTAGCTAATTAAAAATTAAGAAAGACTGTGATCTACATCTCATTTTCACCTTGCCGTGTCCTGTTGGCCCTTGCTTTTGGGATTCCTGTATCACAGATTCCATAGCAATCAAAGCACCTTCCCAGAGTTCAGGGTATGTAATCAGAGGTTTTGGTCAGGTCTCCTAGTTTCGTACAGTTTGCAGAATAAATCCTCTCTGAACCGAGGCTAGAGCAGCGCTGGCTGGGCCAGCAGCCGCGGCTCTGACGGGCTCGAGCGCAGACACCTCTGGAAAGGACGGGGCGGCGGCCGGGAGGCTCCGGGAGCTCCGGGGGGCTCGGGGAGGCTCCGGGAGCTCCGGGAGGCTCCGGGAGGCTCCGGGAGGCTCCGGGGGGCTCGGGGAGGCTCCGGGAGCTCCGGGAGGCTCCGGGGGGCTGGGGAGGCTCCGGGAGCTCCGGGAGGCTCCGGGGGGCTGGGGAGGCTCCGGGAGCTCCGGGAGGCTCCGGGGGGCTGGGGAGGCTCCGGGAGCTCCGGGAGGCTCCGGGGGGCTGGGGAGGCTCCGGGAGCTCCGGGAGGCTCCGGGGGGCTGGGGAGGCTCCGGGAGCTCCGGGAGGCTCCGGGGGGCTGGGGAGGCTCCGGGAGCTCCGGGAGGCTCCGGGGGGCTGGGGAGGCTCCGGGAGCTCCGGGAGGCTCCGGGGGGCTGGGGAGGCTCCGGGAGCTCCGGGAGGCTCCGGGGGGCTGGGGAGGCTCCGGGAGCTCCGGGAGGCTCCGGGGGGCTGGGGAGGCTCCGGGAGCTCCGGGAGGCTCCGGGGGGCTGGGGAGGCTCCGGGAGCTCCGGGAGGCTCCGGGGGGCTGGGGAGGCTCCGGGAGCTCCGGGAGGCTCCGGGGGGCTGGGGAGGCTCCGGGAGCTCCGGGAGGCTCCGGGGGGCTGGGGAGGCTCCGGGAGCTCCGGGAGGCTCCGGGGGGCTGGGGAGGCTCCGGGAGCTCCGGGAGGCTCCGGGGGGCTGGGGAGGCTCCGGGAGCTCCGGGAGGCTCCGGGAGGCTCCGGGAGGCTCGGGGAGGCTCCGGGAGCTCCGGGAGGCTCCGGCAGGCTCCGCTCCCCAGCCCCACGCGGACCCAGACTTGTTTGTTTGCTATAAATACCGTGGCTTTGCCAGTGTATTGCAACAGCAGCTCATGAAGGCTGTGGCGAGCAGCTCGCTGGTGCTGCTGGAGTGACAGTGACAGGAATCACGGTCTCCAAACAACCCAAAACCCCTCCGAGCCTCCCCTGCCGTGCTCCCTCCCCACCTGGGCGCGGGGGCCACGGATGCTTTGGGATAGATTTTCTGTAAGTGAACGGAGGAGCTTTGGTTTGAGAAATGAATGTGATGGTGACACGATGGGAAAATATTTCAGAGCAACATGATGAAACAATTACTTGGCTGCAGCAGTTCATGAAGGGAATCACAAGAACTGGAGAAAGTGCCCGGAGCCGCTTTGCGAAGCACGAGGGGAGCGGTGGCTCCAGAAGAAACAGAGCTCTGCTCATTTCCCCAGCCTCTGCCATCCACACACAGCTCAGGAGTGGATGTTTCTGACAGGGATTCTGAGCCCAGGTGTCCTGGAACAGTAAAATACAGCTCCTGTCTCTATTGCTTTTTGCAATGCAAGAGGCCAGGAAACAAACCAAGAATGTAACTTACTGGGATACTTTAGTGTGTCTAACACTTCAATGTACAAGGAGCAGAGTATCTGGGGGGTAACTTGGCACAACGAGACGAGGAGAATTACAAAAAAAAAGAGTAATTATCAAGGAGTTTGGTTGCTTAGAGGAATGCAAGCTTGGCCCCCAGCCAAGAAGACTTCAGTTAAGCACACAAGCCAGCCTTGGTACCAGCTCTGTGAAGAAACCCAACCTCTGCACAGGGCTGCTCTCCCGCTGCTGAGTTATTGATGACCACGCAGGGTGGCACAAAACAGTTCTGTGCTTGAAGTTAAGAACAGTGCTGATTGCTGGGCTGAGCTCCCACATCTGAAGGAATAGGAGAGATGGCAGAAGGCCTTGATGTCTGAGTGCAGCTACACTGTCCTCAACCCCTTTTAAAGCAAATTACAGAGCTGCAGAGTTAATGAGTGCAGAACACTGACAGAAATTAAGATGCAAGGGATAAATACGGAGCTTTGGAACAAAAGAGACAGTTTCTGGTCCTCCCTTTTCCACCAGTTTTTCATATATCTTTATATTATCAGTTAGCCCCTAAACATAACAGAGGCTCATGCAGGCATGTGCGTCTGCAGTTCCAGGTGCAGTTGCCATAGCTGCAGGTGGATTTGCCTGCTCCATATTTAGATCCTGATCTTACACATGTGCTTCATTTTATACATGTAGCTGTAGTGATTTCAGTGGAACTGTTATTACTGGCATGAGTAATGATAAATGCATAAATCTGTATTTACATGGGATGTATTTACATGGATCTGTATATACATGGATCTGAGATCACGGTGTCTCTGGGAAAATTTTTGTGCCTTGCTCAGTTTTGCAGCACATGCCCTGGCAAATTCTGAGCACTTCATTTCATGTGTTTTCAAATTTGAGAGAGCTGATTTGGCTGTTGCTTGCCGTGCAAAGGGAGCTGACAGTGGCTTCAGCATTTCTGCATTTCCCAGGGAAGAAACCTCAACCACCAAAACATCTGACAAGTGGAATACAGCCTGTGTTCTAACAGCTCCTGCAGGCCCAGCTCCACACTGGAGCACAGCAGAGCAGGGCTGCACAGGAGCTGCCAGGGTCTGGGGGTGCCCAGGGCTGTGCACACACAGCCAGCAGAGCACAGGAGCTGCCAGGGTCTGGGGGTGCCCAGGGCTGTGCACACACAGCCAGCAGAGCACAGGAGCTGCCAGGGTCTGGGGGTGCCCAGGGCTGTGCACACACAGCCAGCAGAGCCTGCAGCTGTCAGGGTCTGGGGGTGCCCAGGGCTGTGCACACACAGCCAGCAGGGCCTGCAGCTGCCCGCCTCAGGGTCACGCTGCTGGGGGCAGCTGTGGCACGGGCACGGAGAGCACCATGGCAAACCTGGGTGTCCAGGGCCATGGTGCATGAGATGCTCTCCAACGGGCCCAGAGGAATCCTACTGCGCTTAGGGAGCCCATCCAGCTTTTGTGCTGGCCAGGTCTGGCAGCCAGGGCTCCAGAGCACGGTGTGATAGTGCCTGGCTGCTGATCAAAGGGCTCTTGAGCAATAACCCACTGCACATCAGCAGGAGCTGCTGCCAAGAGCCATGGACTTCTCTGGGCTGCAAGACAACTGATAAAGCAGA
This sequence comes from Promerops cafer, assembly GCA_013398275.1. NCBI lineage: Eukaryota > Metazoa > Chordata > Aves > Passeriformes > Nectariniidae > Promerops > Promerops cafer. The sequence continues at coordinate 264,589 of VZSE01000992.1, read as the reverse complement.
TGCTGAGAAAAGCAGTGATGCCTGCATTGGGCAATCTGAGTGAGACTAATGGCTACTGGAAAATGTTATTTGGATTTGCTAATGGCTCCCAGTTTGCACCGTGCTTGGGTTTAGTTTTATTTTTACAAAGCATTTTATTTAGAGGAATAGATGCTCCCACTTCATGGGGAAATCCAATACTCCCTGGTAGTTCTTCCTCTGTCAATAACAAATAGGGGTTGATCGTGCCTTCCCCCAGAATGAGGAGAGCTCTGCTGCGAGCTTGGCTTCTGAGGGACGGGGCACTCACAACAGGTTGGAATGGCACTCAGTCCTCTTGTCATACAGGCCTGTGCCTGGCTGTAGGGGACACGGTCCTTGAGCAAGGCTGGCAGCGTGGAAAGGGGTTGGCAAAAAGGACAAGGAGGCAGATGTGCACCTGGCGAAGGGGCCTGGGAAGAAGGAAGCGATGCCCACCAGCCCAGGGGTCTGGGAAGGCTGTGGCAAGCTGTGGCAGTGAGGGAACCATTCCCAACAGCCAAGGGACGATTTTCCCACTGACCTCAGGGTAACGTGAAATGGAAATTTCACTCTGGTGTTTTCTGCCAAGTCTTAAAGGCAGTCTTAGGAAAGGACTGAGGACTTCAGTAGCAGGTGCTCCTCTGCACGAGCCCTGCAGGAGCTTTATGACCACAGGGACACTGACTATTAATGAGCCATAAGCTCAGCCTGCTATTTACTGCAGGACGGGGCCTTTTTGTTGCGCAGAGGAGGGAACTCCCTGCTCAGCCCTCCAGGTGGTCCCTCCAGGGCAGGGTTGAGGCACACTGCTGAGAAGGGGTGGGGTTGGGTGGGAGAGGCTTTCATTGCTGCCCTACCTGTTCTGGGCATAAATTGAAATGATCAGTCTCTAAATCCTGCCAATTAGGAATGCTTTACTGGCATGAGAGCCAGTTTACTATGACAGGTAAAGCGAAAATGTTTCTTTTTTTTTTTTTTTTAAAGAGGCAAAACCTTGCTTCAGCATGGAGCAGGGGTAGCAAGGGACAGCAGGGACTCTGTGGGGTGCCTGACCTTGCCCAGACAGACAGGGGCTGGGCAGGATTCTGCAGCACTGAGCAGCTCAGGGGCAGATCCCTCCTGATGTGCTCATGTGCCCTTCCAGCAGTGCCTGTTTGCCAGGGAGCCCCCAGGGCTGGGCAGGGGGCTGCAGTCCCCCACAGCACCCTGTCCTCTGCAGTGACTCCCCCATTCCAGCTGGCACCAGGTGTGGGGAAAGAAACACTGGGGTCACCCTTTCCTAGGCTCCAGCTGCCAACAAAGAGCCACCTGCTTGGGAGAGCAAAATGAGATGCTTTTACAAGACTCTGAAACTGCTAATCGGGGTAGTAGCTGTGCTCTCAGTGCCTTCCTAATCTTCTGATCCACAGATTCCTGTAATGAAGAGGCAAATGGACCTCTTGGGTTTGTTACTGGTTGGTTTCTGCAGACATTGTTCTGTTTTTCCACTCTGCTCTCTCTCCCAGGTTGGTTACTGTAAAGGCCAGAAGCACAACTGTCCCTCACCCCAAACCCTTCCCAGACAGTAATTTGACCACATGGAGTCCAGCTCATTATATATGTAAAATAGGCAGATGCTATTAGAAAGTAATTTTTACGCCACTGAGCAGCCTGTCCCTCATTAGGAAATCCTCTGCAGGGGCCATATTTTAGTCCTGCCCCATAATCACCCTCAGAACTGGATAGCATCTTCTCTTTTCTGCCTTGAAACCTTCTGCCTTCCCTGAGCTGCACTGAGCCCCCAGCCCTGTGCGGCCAGGGCCCTCTCCTGTGCCGGTCTGTAGCCCCTGATGCTGGGGCTGCTGTTCTCACCCCGTGAGCAGGGCTGGGCTCAGGGCCAGCAAACCCGGCCGGGCCCAGGGACAGCAAACCCGGCCGGGCTCAGGGACAGCAAACCCGGCCAGGCCCAGGGACAGCAAACCCGGCGGGGCTGAGGGACAGCAAACCCGGCCGGGCTCAGGGACAGCAAACCCGGCCGGGCTGAGGGACAGCAAACCCGGCCGGGCCCAGGGACAGCAAACCCGGCCGGGCTCAGGGACAGCAAACCCGGTTGGCTCAGGGACAGCAAACCCGGCCGGGCTCAGGGACAGCAAACCCGGTTGGCCCAGGGACAGCAAACCCGGCCGGGCCCAGGGACAGCAAACCCGGCCGGGCCCAGGGACAGCAAACCCGGCAGGGCCCAGGGACAGCAAACCCGGCCGGGCCCAGGGACAGCAAACCCGGCAGGGCCCAGGGACAGCAAACCCGGCCGGGCTCAGGGCCAGCAAACCCGGCCGGGCTGAGGGACAGCAAACCCGGCCGGGCCCAGGGACAGCAAACCCGGCAGGGCCCAGGGACAGCAAACCCAGCTGGGCTCAGGGACAGCAAACCCGGCCGGGCCCAGGGACAGCAAACCCTCCCGTGCTCTCCCCGGGCTCCCCAGTCACAGCCGCGGGCACGGAAGGGCCTTCCAAAAGCGCCTTCAAGAGGCTGATGGGAAAGGCCAAAGAGAAGAGCCGTGCTTCCTAGTGTTCAGGACCTGCAGAGTGGAAAATGACGCAGCACTGGACAGACTCTGCTGGATGCCCGAGTGTGGCCCAGCACAGCCCTGGGTCACCCAGCACAGCCCCTGGCGGAGCAGCCCCGGAGGGGTGAGCTCAGTGCCTCACCTGGCTGAGTGACACCAGAGAGGGCAATTTCCCTCAGCAGTGGCCACGGGACCAGTGGCAAAAGCCAGGTAAATATCTGTTCAAGGCAAAAGTTAAAACAAAATTTTTGCATATTATTATTTTTACTTGTCTACTTCTCGCTGTAGGAATTTTATTATTTTAGATATTATTTTATTATTTTAGAAATGCTAAAAATGTGTCTCCAGCAGCTCCATCAGAAGCGTGTGTGTGCCCCAGACTGATGATCTGACACATTTGGCACTTACACTTGGGGCCTTCTCGCATGGGAGAAATTGCCCAGGGAGGAGAATGCACATTTCCAAGTGAAACAGAAATGACAAAACAGTTCCTGCTGCACAAGCCAATTTCCAAGGCCAAATCCAGCTCTCTGCAAGTCCAGGGGAAAGGTCATCACGAATCAGGAAGAAAATGACTGAATTACCAGCATTGCAGAAACAGAATAAACCCTCCCAGGGGGATTGACAGGGACAGTGGGATGTCACCCCTGGCTACTGGCAGCGGTCCCCTCATCATTACCCTCATTAATTAAGGTGGTCATCTCCAAGCCAAACAAGCACACACTCCAGCCTGTGACATAAAAGACATCAATTCCATTTATATAAGAGCATTGCAAAAGACTGGATAATAACTGCTGCCTCCAAAGAGCAGCAGGAAGACTGGGTGCCCTGCCGGGTCTGCCGGGGCAGCAGCCCCAGCCCGGCTGTTTTTGGGGGCTACGCCTTGCCTGTGCGTTTGTGGGGGGCGGGGGCACGGCTGGCACCCCCCGCCTCCATCTGACAGCAAGGCTGAGGTTGGCGCTTGCCCGCGTGAATCACCAACTGCTGAAATTGAAAAGCGTGCATATGCAAATGGCTAATTATAGCCATTAGCATAGTCAGTTACCCAAGCTGCAGTCGCAGCCGTACCTCGGCGAGGCAGCGATCCCACACCCAAGCTCCAGGTTTGCATTTGGGGGCGCTGGGTTCCCGGCAGCTGCGGCCAGAAACTGCTCTAAGAACCGATTTTTCCTCGTGCAGTTCCAGGAAGGAAAAGGAAGAGTCAGAGTTTGCCAAGTGGCTTCCTGGAAAGTCCTGGGGAATGGTTCAAACCCAGGAGCTGATGGGCACAGCTGAGGGATGCCCGGAAAGGATGGCAAGTCGGGCACCCTCTTCTTTAATCTGCCCATCTTTGGGATTCTGTCAACCCAAACAACGTGGATTTCCCTCTACTAGCAAATACTCTGACACAGGAAAGACTATGTGCCAGATTTTGACTTTATTTACATTGACTTACCTGAGATTAGAATCTGAAACTAGAAACTTTCTTTATACAGCTACAAATAGCTATATTATGCAGTTTTAAGGGGTTAAGAAAAGGAGGAAATCATAACCACAGAAGTCATAAAGACAACTTATCCCAAGCCAAATAGTTTTGTTTCTAATGCAGGGCTTTAATTATAACATGTCATATAATGATGACATAGTGCTATAATAGGCAAATATAATGCATTAATCTGATATTATATTCTGGCTTCAACAATAGGTGCAGCGAACCAGCCTTAGTGGAGAACTCCTTCAGAACCTATCTGCACACTCCACCTAGATACTTATCTGCCTCTTTAATTAAGTGGAGGGAAACTTCTTGAGGCCATACCCATAAAGCCAGTCTCTGATGATAGCAGAGTTACTGGAAGCCTTTGGTAATCGTTTACACCCACGTTTTGTGGTTAGCTTCCAACTTTGGCTCTTTCCTTCTCACTTTGGAACCACCTATTTATCCCCCAGCGTAAATCCCCGGCTGCCTCTGCACCAAGAGGGGCACAAAGGACTCCAGGGTTTGTTTGAGCAACACGTCAGCACGCTGCCCTTGGCCCCTCAGGACTGAGCCAGCCTTCCGAACAGCAGCACTGGAAAAAACAGCTTTGGCACATTTTCACTTACCAGTAGGTGCTTGGAGCAGAGCACCAGGGGATGGGCAGTGCCACCTCCCCACAATGAGGTCCCAGGCTGTCCCCAGAGACACCACAGCTTCAGTGGGAGCAGGACTGGGATTCCTGGGACAAAGTCCTCTCTCCTGTTCCACGGGTCCTGGGTAGCTTTGTGTACATTGAAACCCACCCTTTCTGGCTTCTTCAAGCACAGAGACTTGGGAGGATTTGTCCACTGGGAGGAAAATAAAATTTAACTAATATATTCTCTCAGAGAAGGTGGTTCCTGAGTTGCAGTGCCTGCTCTCTGCTTGGGGTCTTTGAGAGAAATATTCTGATCTGAGGCTGGAGCATCCAGAAATCATAAGGACCCAGCATGGGAATGGCATCTGAGGAGAGCAGAGGGACAGCAGTGCCGAGGCCACGAGAGCCAAAGTCCGAAGTGACAGGAGCATGCAAGTGTGACAGTCCCTGCAGCAGCACAAAGGCCACTGCCACGAGGTCCCTGGACTCCAGCACCACCTGAGCAGATCCACACGATGTGAGCACAACCAGAAGGGCTCCAGCAGCTGCTGCCTCCTTTTCCTTTTCCTGTTCCTCTCCTTCTGTGGCTCACTTCCGTGCTCTCCTCTGGGCTTTTCCAGTGTGAAAGGCTCTGCTAATGACCTTTGAACAGACCATGTTGAGAATGTCACTGCAGAGCTTCTTAATCTTATGGTGGCGCCTGGGTGATGTGGTGATGGGCACTGAAATGCTGAAAAACAGACAGACAGATAGCGAGATAAGATTAGATACAAAAGTAATTTAGTCACTCATCATACAGAGCAGCTGACATAAGTTCATTTGTAAAGCCAACTGCTAAAATTGCTTTAGAAGTCCTTACATTTGAATTCTGTTGAAAGGCAGACCTTTGATCTGAATTGTTTTGGTGGCATGTGCATTATTTGAATGGAAGCTCACCTGGCCAGGTAGTACCAGACCGGTCATTCCTGGCATTCTCTTCCACAGGGGAGCAGTGTCCATGCAAATCCATCCCTGTGGGTAGCTCGGGGCAGGCAGATAACTGAGCAGCATGGAACAGACACACACTGAAGGCATGAGCTCCACGCTATGCTGATATGCAGAATGAATCATGGCTAATAAAAGGCTCAAACAACCAAATATATGACTAGATGTAACCCCGAAACACTATTAAATTAGGCATGATCAGAAAATAAAAGCAGAAAAATTAATAGATAAGTGTTATTCCTTCTTTTTCTCATTAATATTAATTAAATCACACTGGCGGGGAGATGGAGGAGGAAGGGAAATAAAACAGACCTGTCCAATTCCCTATTGTTTATACAACTTCTTTATTTCCTGCATTCATTGCAGGGGAAATTATTTACATTTGCATGTTATGTTTTTGTAATTTGGCATTAAAAATTTTCAAAGACACTTCCTAGGGCAGTTTATTTTTGAAGTGGGTTATTTGTTTTCACCCTGAATGTGAGGCCACACAGAAGCATTCCCAGCTATGGAAGGGGCAAGGGAGTTACCACAAAGGTGTGGAGTTGGTTGGTCCCTGTGCTCCTGTGAGGGACATTCCCAGCACTGACATTTGCAGTGATCAGTCCCTCTGAAGCAAAAGCTGCCAAGTGCACGGATGAACCACAGATAAATCGTTGCAGGTCTTAATTAGTGACTGCTGAACTCTCAGAAGGTTCTGTGGTTGAATTAGAATAAGCACTCAGAAAGTTCAAATGTTAAGCAAAGTCTCTTTGGTTATGATGATGGAAGTCACGCTCTGGAGCTGGCTCACTCATCCCATTTTTAGTATTTCCTGCCCGAACCACTGCACAAAGAGTGGCTGGCACAGATGGCAGCTCCCTCCTTCGTGCCCACCCAAAATCAGTGGTTGCAGGTGTGAGCAGCAGCCTCCACACAGCCCTTCCCTCAGTCTTGTACCCTCCTGTGACACTCTACCCGGCTTTAGGGCTGGAAGGCTTGGACTAACCCCACTGAACCGTTAGACTCCTCGTTCCATGACCGTTTGGGAAGCTCAGCCTCTTTTTGAAGGTGCTTGCCTCTTGCTGGTGACACCGTGGAGAAGCCAGACTCCAATCTGAGCATCTCATTTATGCTCCTGCAGCTTGGAAAGACCAAGGTGCAGCTGCCTTGCAGATGCTGATGTTGTGGTGACCTGGCCCCCGCAGCTCCTCCCTCCTGGGACAGGTATCCCTTATGGGATAGATCCCGTGGGTTTCCTGCACTTGCTGTGTTTCGATGGACTGCAACACGGGAAAGTGGGTTCCCTGAGCAGAAGTGTCCATGGACAATATTCCTGCAGCCCAATTCCCCCTGTGCAGTCAGATCCACGGGCTCACAGCATGTGCAAAGTGCTGCCAAGCACCCAGGAGCTGCCAGGACCTGTCTGTGGCTTACAGGCATGAGGATGAGGCCAGCAGCTCCAAGGGCTGTGCCAGTATGCCCAGTGTCTGCACAGGAGCAAACCCTGGCTTTGTTACGTGTGTATTTGTCATCTGCAAAGAGTGGTCCAGCTTGAGCAGTAAGTGTGTTTTTCCCTGGTGCTCTGCGTGCCAAATATGTGCTAATCAAGCACTAAAGTGTGCTATTGGCTGAGGCAACCATTTAAAAATAGGTACTGAAAAGTATTACGTAGTAAAGTAAAAGAACATCGTTTTAATTTAATTTTCAAAACTGCCAAGCAGCAGGCAGCTCTTGTTTGTTTAGTTTTGGGTTTGAGGCTTTTTTTGATAATCAATCACTCACACATTTCTACTTAGGTTTTGGAACATGATTTTATATTCCTATTTTTTTGAGGAACATTGGCCAAATTGCTGGCTGTCAGCTGGGATCTTTATCAGGAAATCTGTAACTGAACATTCCAGGCCAAGATGCACAGAAACCAAAACTGGGCAGAAACTTGCATGGTATGGTGGCAGCTACACTGGAAGCAGTAACTAGGATAAAAATCCCAGTTCCACTAAAAAGCCAGGTTCAGGAGAGGCAGCAGAAACATATTTTTGTGAACCTGGAATGTGTGTTTTTGGGTTTGTAGGGATAAGAGCTCTCCTCCTCACAGCACTGTGACTTCCAAAGTTTTGAATGAATAACTGCAGCTGATGAATAACAGTATCTACAAATAAAATCTTAATTGCAAAACAAAGGAATAATAAAGAGAAGTTAATACATTTTTTATTTTATTCAAAGCTTAGAAAAGTTTAGGTTGGAGTTTGGGTGAAGGTTTGGTTGCTGCCTTTTCCCCTTTTATCTGAACCAGCTCACTCAGACCTAATCTTCATCATCTAAACCACAGAATTAACACACAAAATAACTTTGGAGCAAGCCAGGTCCAAGCAGGAAGCTGCAAGTGCCATCATGTCTTCATGATATGAGCCAGCAGAATAACTGTGGTTTCTTCAGTTTTTTGGTGGTGTGTTTTTCTGGTTGGTTGTTTTTCTGGTTTTGTTTTGGTTTTGTTCTAATTCACTACATTTATGTTTTCCTTGAAAGGGCCTGGAGTTTTTGTTTCTTTGTGTTGGAAACGTTGGGATTGCCGGTCTCACTCCTGGAGGGAAGGCTGATTCTCCTGGACCATCCCAGCTGACCCTCACAGCAAACATCCCAGGACTGTCTCTCTGCTGAGCTTTCAGAGCAGGCCAAACCCTCCAGCCCGGTGAGGTTCACAGGGGGGCAGCTGCCACTGCACTGTGTGCTCCTGCTGGTGTGCATCAGGTGTGGAATGCTCCTGACCTGGCTGTCCTGAGAAAAGGACGCTCCTTTCCTCCTCCGAGGATCCCAGTGGGATTTAGATGGGAACCCTGCACTAAGCTGCTCAGATCCCAGCAGTTCTGGGCATGTCCAGACATAAAGCTGCGAGTACTGGAAGAAATGTTATCCTGAGCAGGGAGTAACCTATGGAATTGTAAGTGCTTAAGTCCTCTTTTGCATCTGGCCCAAACTTGCAAGAGAGGAAGAGCCAAGTGCTCACAGGCAGCTTCCATTTTATGGCTCTAAATTGTGCAAAAAAATTCTGGACGGGGTAACTTTGCACCTGCATTTGTGTTGGAGTGAGGGAGAGCCTCAGCCAGGCACGGAGGGGCTCTGATTGTCTGCCCTTTCCCAGCTCTGGGAATTGAGAGAGGAAGGGAGGCCTCCTGCCAGCAGCACTGAGTGCCCATGTGCGTCCCACGCTCCCATGCAAAGCTCCCTGGTTGGTACACTGGGTGCTGCTTGGGCAATGGCATGGAGCAGCCTGGTTTCCTTGGAACATTTCCTCTTCATTGTACTGCTCCTTCCCAGCATTTCACAAACCACCACAAAGAAGATGACAAAAAGAGGGGGAAGAAACCTTCTCAAAATGAATTGTGTGTCCCTTCCCTCGCCATCCCAACAGCCTTGGCAGGCTCAGAGGAGCCAGGCAGAGCTGGTCTCTGCTGGCTGTTACTCTTTGCACAATTTTATGACAATTTGGGGGAGTTTGAACGATGGAATGGTAAAAGCACAAGGAGGGAAGTCAGGACTTGGCCTTCATTCCTAGCTCTGCACCAAGACCTGTTTGTGTTGGGTTGACACATTTTGGTTGTCCCATTGGCACGAACCTTGTTTTATCTATTTGCTGCTTCTGTTATTTCCAGGGCTTTCTGAGGCTCAAATCAAAACAATAGCAAAATCTCCTGATTTATCTGCAAAACAGATTATAAACCTAAGAACTGTGACCTCCCTGCTCTGATTCAAAGGCTACTAAAGACAATGCAAAGACATCCCTGACTCCTGTATGCTTTAGATTGCAGTGCAGTCTTTGATCAGATGGAAACCAGATTTTTCTGAAGTTATTCCAAGGCTTTTATCAAAATAAGCCCTGCAAAGGTCTATAACCACAATCCACTAATAACCATGTCATGCCTAACCCTCATGTCATCAATGACCATCTGCTGCCATGGATGATGGGAAGTGGAAGAATATGAACACTGATTATATAAGGAGATGCTCTGAGTTGTGATCAGAGATGACTTTTTCTAGCAAGATACTAAATTGGATTCACTAGCAGCAGTGACAAAAAAGACATTTGATACTTTGATCCAAATATTTAATTTTACTTTAAGGGTTTTTTAAAGTATAATTAAGCACTAAACTAAAATGGAAACTCTAAATCCCAAAGCTGGAATGTTTCACTTACAGAATGTAAATTTCTTTGGAATCTCGGGGTGATATAACCAAAGCAGTCAGCTGAAACTGGTTATAGGTCCCAAGGCTTTTTAGTTGTCCTAGATTTGAGTGTTCTGGCTGAGATTGTCTGATGGTAGCTGGTGGGGAGTCGCTGTGAAGAAGCAGTGTGCTGTCACAGCCAGGGTTTCAGTGCCAGCACGTGCAGGTGGATGGGCACTGTCCCCTCCCTGCTGAGCAGAGAGCTCCAGCACAGGGTGGAGTGGCTCCACGCAGGAGGAAGTCACGCTTTGCTCTCGGTGTATCATTAGCACCAGAGTTACATCCAGCCCATAAACTCCACTTGGCAGCAAAATACCAGGCACATTCGTGATGCCACAGAAATAAAGGGTCATAATTAGAACAGTGGTTCTTTTCCCTCAAGATTTTCTTTAGGCCTGCCCCAAAACAAATCCCAGGCAGGTGATTTATTGTTTATCTACATGACATTTAAGCAGCACAGTTAATACAGTTGCAGTTCATATTTTAAATTCAAACACAGCATCAATCCAACAATTTTTGGCAATTAAAAGGCAGCAATGGAGTGTCAGGAATCCAAGGAGACTCCGACCTAATTTACATGGTGTTGCTCTCAAAAGCTGGCAGGATGGAGTGCATCGTTTGAAAATGTTTCTATTAGAAGCTGATGTTTATGATCACCCTCAGCTTGGCACAAAAACATTCTTCTAAACATTTACATTTCACATTCTTTAGGACAGTTGAAAAATGTTGGCTTGCAGTTATCCACAGTGCAGAGAGGCTGCGAGGAATGTTATAGTAAAGCATTAATAGCCTTGTACTTTCCTTGTTCTTTGATTTACTGTGTGGTGGTTTTTATCCTAGTTGTGTTCTTGATGTTGTCCGTGCTGAACTGAGTTTCACTCAGACAACATGAGCCTGGGTTTATTTTTCTAGCTAGAAAACCCAAAGTCAATTAATTTATTAACAGTACTTTATACTCATGTTATAGTCACCATTTGGAGACATTCCCATTGGAATATATTTCCTAGATCCTGTTGCAACACTCCCCAGCAGAGTCAGAAAGCGGGTGTTTTCCAGGAGATGCATCCATGAGGGAAGGCCTGGTGCTGTTCCGTTTGTCCAAACAATGCTGCCATGTTCTGGTTTGCCTCTGACTCTGATCACAGCGTACAGAATCAGCAACAAAATGAATAATACAGTGCAGAGCCCCTGGTCAGTCCCTGTGGCTCCAAGGTAAGCGCTTCCGTGAGTAACTGCCCCGCTTGGGTAAGGCATTTGTGCTCTGCCTGCTGTGGCTCTGAGCTCTCCAAGCAGTGCCATTACCAGCTGGACTGACTGCTCCTTCCTGCTGCTCCCTCCTGCTCACAGATTGCCCAGCCCCACCCAACCTAATAGCACAGCAGAAAAGCTCAAAAAAAAATAGCATTGGCTTTATCCTTCCCCAGGAGAACTGTTTCCAAAGCTGTGTTTTTAAAGTACAACTAAATTGCAGGTTGGATGTGTATAAATGTGCTCAGTGCGTTCCCCATTCCACAAATCATTTCAGGATGTGTACGGACACAGTTAAATGGATTAGGACTGGTGCTTGGAACACGATGGAGTCCCAAAGAGTGCCAGCTCCTGGGAAAGTCACTGACAGCTGGGGGTACCTGGGGAGTGCAGGACAGAGTAAGCACCAGAATGCCCCCCCATCGTCTGCAGCGCCGCGAGCAGCGGCAGCGCCCAGGCGGGCCCGTCCCGCGCCGGCGTCGCTCCTGCCTGGGCATCTGCAGCATCAGCTGGGTGCTGGTGCTGGACGCCCGGGCACTGTCACTGCCGTTCTCTTGGCCGAGGTGTGGACAAGCCCTGCCAAGGCACACGTAAGCCACAGCGGCTTCGAGTCAGCAGCTTCGGCTCTGGGCCTTTGTGCTGCCAGCTGGAGACGTGAGGCTGATGAGGAGCTTTGTTCTATGGCACTGGGGAAAGAATAAAATTTGCTGTATGCTTTGTTGGCAGCAGTAGTAGAGAACTCCAGGCAAGGGAATTTTACAAATTGTGAATACAAATTGTAGGTGTGAAGTCTTAATTGCTGTTCATAATTAGGCAACAATACAAACAAACTGTACACATATAATGCCCTTCATCAGAGGAGTTCAGGCAGCTCAGAAAGTTCATTAAAGCCTCATCACGACAGGGTGTTGTGGCAGCACTGCAGGGAGACCCCCGAAGCAGCTGCAAAGCACCTCGCCCGTGGCACAGAGCCTGGCACTGTCAGGTCAGGAATGTGCTCATTCCGGCAGCTCCCGGAGCTCGCGGTGCTCAGGGAGAAGCTTTTATTCGGCAAGATAAAAGCTGGGACATTCTGGCTTACATCAAACTTGTTTGGGGATATTTGCAAACTCATGGAAACAAAAGACAATGTCTCTTGACAACACATTTTAGTGTAATTCTGTGCAAGAACACTCTCATTCCAGAATGAAAATGACCACACAAAGACTGACTCAAAACTAACTCCCTGCCAGCCTTTAGAAACTGAAAGTCCCATTTTAAAGTTGAAGGCATTTACAAAAAGCCCATATTTTTATTTAGCTTGTTGTTTTCAGCGTGTTCATCCCCCAGAGCAAGTATCCCACATGCCAGCACTCAGGGGTCTCACAAGGTACCCAGGGGCAGCTGCCTCACTTCAAACAAAGCTCCCAAAATCAAGCACAGCCAACAGAACCTCGAGGTGCTCAGTGACCCCTCTCAAGGCAGGCAGTAAAAGTGAAGGCATTTTGAGGGGTTTTCAGAATTTTAGCCTGAAACTGGGAGAGAGGATGAAGCTGAGGAATTTCTGCACTCATAGACAAGTCCTGTCAGAACAACTGTACACAATCAATAATCTATGTTCATATAGAGTAGCATACACAGGCCTCTATAGGAAACTGGTGACACCACAAGCCATAAGGTAATAGAATTTGTGTGTAAGCAGTGTCTTGAATAAGACTAATAACCCTGTATAAAGAAACAAAGGGAGCAGCTCAGAGTGGGTGGGAAGCAGTAGCCAGCAGGCTGGCTAGGAGGAAGGCAGAAATAATAAGGCACCTGGTTCCCAGGAAGGGCCAGAGGTGTATTTACAGAGGTCACACACCTTCTGGTCAATTAGGTCTAAACCCAGAGGAACCACTGCTAAAATATCCATTGCTGCTGGCTTTGGTAAAAGCCAATTAGAGACCCATTTATATTATAAAACCTAATTTTAGGAAATAAAAGAGTGGAGAACTTCAAAGGGTTGTCCAAAGAAGGTTGGAGCACGGTGTATATTCAGCCTGGGACCAATGGATGCCAGTCCCTGGGCATGTGGGCGTTCTTTGAGATTCCAGGGGAGAGTGTTTAAAAGACTGGCCTCTGGTTGCAAAATTGAAGCCAGAATTGAAATATTTTATATTTGTTTACTTTACATTTTACTTGTTTACTTCCTCTCAGCCTAGTATCTAAATGTTCAATTTTAATTGTTTCTAAATAAACACTTGCTTTGCCTGGCCTTGGGGGAGAGGTGAGTGAAGCCAAAACTGTGGAGCTACAACCCCGTGGAGATCCCAGACTGAGGGAAGGCACCACACATGGATAACCCCGAGCCTCTGCAACAGGCGTGGGTTTTGCCAGGCTGCAAAGGACCAGCGCAGGAGCTGGCAGTGCCAGGTTTGCACAGGGGGTGCCTTTGGTGGCACACACAGGACCCTTTCCGAGGCACAGGAGACTCCCCAGGGCTTCTGCAAGCGGTGCTGTACAATGAGGAGATCAAAGTCATACCACGGGTTAGTGACAAAGCTGAAAAGAATCCAGATTGCCAGCTCCCTGTCCTAAATACCAAATGTGGTCCTGCCTTCCCTAGGATAAAAGCATAAGGAAAAGAATTCTAAAAGCTTTCAAGAAGCAGTGTGGATTTTGCTGTTAAAAGGAGGAAACATTATCAAAGGATCAGAAAATTCCACAAAGTAACACAACAGTTACTATTGCAAAACTCTGGGGGATCTCTTCTGTGGTATGGAGTTATTCAGTGGCTCGGACTCACAGCAGTGTTTCTTCGTCCTCCACAGTCATAAATTCTTTTTCCTGTTTTGGATAAGTTCAATGAATTCAATCCTTTTGGCTTCAATGAGAGCCAGACTTTGCCTAAAATGTGATATTTTTATTGTCCTTTCCATAGAACATTTACGCTGTGTTTATCAGGTTCATTTCTCTCTTCATTAGAAGTTAATCGCAACACCATTAGCACAGCTTTAATGTCATGAGAATCACACTCTGTAGGGTGCATCCTATGACTGCCTCAAAAATCTCTCCCTGTGGATATTTTGTCTCTGTGAAATAGTCTGGTTCCAACTATTCATCTTTGCCAAGAAGAACAATGTTACCAATTATTCCTACAGTGAAAAATAATCAGAACAATCATTTGTTTTCTTGCAGTTGGTTGTACATGTCCTTCATCAGAAGAAATTCAGCTAAGAATTAGAAAAATTTTCTTCCACCTTCCCAGGCTCTTCAGTCTGTGCAGGATTCATGGTATGTCTATGCATCAGATGAGTTATTTTACCTGGGAGGTAGGAATTGTTCCAAGTTCATACCTGCTCCAGATGTAACTCATTTTTTGAAGGAGACTGGCAGAAAGCCTATCTACAAAAAATCTCCAGTGTTATTATGTAGAGCGTAGAAGAGTTAACAGTGACCCAGTAAAGGAGTATAAAAGTGGTTTTGCCAAGAGAAAAGATCTGTCATTACTGAAAAGAAATGAGATGGAATTACTGAAAGAGCATTTCTGATCATGCAACCAAGGGAATGTAGAGCAAGACTCCAGAGCACGGAGGGGTCTGTGAGTCCTAGCCCGGGAAGAAGGTACTACAGATTCTTCTTCAGAAAAGGGCATCTCAGAATGCAGGGCCTGAGCTCAGAAACCCAAACATCCTTACTAAAAATACAGTCAGATCACGTTCATGTACTGGTCCATGAGCAGCTTTAGGAACTTGGCTCTGGGACTCTGCTTGAACATGCAGCTCACACAAACAATTCCAAGGTGCCATTCCCCCGCAGCTCCCAGGGGTCAGAGCGGATGCACACCCAGGTCACAGCAGCTCTCCGTGCACGCAGCTGGGAACAATCTGCTCATACAGACTTTCTGCATTTATTTGGCTGTGCCCAGGGGTTGTGGAGGTGTTGTCCGAGGTGCTGAGCTCTCACAGGTCACTGCAAAGCTGGAGCTGGCTACAGGTGCCACTGAAAAATCACGTCATTGGCTTAATCATCACCAAAGCCTTATTACCAAGATTTGCAGCTGCTATCCAGTGAAATCTGAGAGAGCAGTTAGTTCTCAGTAACTAGTAATACCAGTTTTTCTAGAAAATTAATAAATGCAAATGTTAAGTGCTCTAAATTCACTTAATAAACAGGTCACGTGGAACGGTTTGTGGTTTTCATTTGAACAGAGAACATAAATAGGAGAGGAAATGGAAAGCCTGATACTTGGTGTCCAATAAACCCCACGATGTGGCCAAGCTTTTGCAGGGCTCGCTGGGTATGCAATGAGCTAATTAGCAAAATCTCACTGCAGTCTTTCAATCACTATAAAACAGATGTAAATGCTTTCTAAGTGTGCAGCCCTTCAGTGAGTAAGAAGGGTGGCTGGGCCCTGCACTGCCCAGGTCCCACTGCAGGGCAGGTGCACGGGGCTGAGGAGCTCCCAGGAGTGATGCTGATCTCAGGTGGAGACACTGGCAGGGGAGGACACTGCCAAGTGCCTCGTCCCCACAGAGCCAGGATGTCCAGAGCCCATTCACACCCCGGCCTGGGGCTGAGTGAGCAGAGGAACGTGAGGTTTATCCCCCTGTGCTGTACTGAGTCCTGGTGACGTTCCCAGTCTCCCTCTGTCCCCAGTACCCCAACTTGCTGCCCTGTAACTGGCAGTTCAAACCCCAAGAACAGTTCAAACCCCAGCTCACTGGTGTGAATGCTCAGTGCTGAAAAAAAACCTCTGCCTCTCCTGAAGTCGCCTCTAGGAGACAAGCATGGATTCCCCTGGAAATCTGCCCAGATCTGCAAGTGTGTATGGAAATGGGTGTTATTGCCTGCACTCTGTGTTTGTGACCAAACTCTCCCTTGCCTGCAGTTTCCAGATTTTTCCTAACTCGGGTGAGATTGTAAATTGATAATAATTAGGTGTCATCTTGATAATGAATTAGGGATTGAAAATGAGTCTCATTGAAAGTTTGAAAAATTATGCATTTGCCTCCAAAGGAGAAGGAAAAAGGACACACAAGGAGAACAAACCTTCTGTATCACAGGCAAAATGTCTCAGCAAAACTGACTCCAAGGGCAGACTGCTTTGTGAATCAGAGCTCCTGCAGCGGCCCAGCCATGTGCCACCTCGGGCACTGCTCAGCAGTGTCTCAGGGAGCAGCTGCCGTGTGCCCCGTGTGAGCCAGGAGCCCCCTGCTCCCCGGCCAGGACCCGACTGCTCCCCGGCCAGGACCCAACTGCTCCCCGGCCAGGAGCCCCCTGCTCCCCGGCCAGGAGCCCACTGCTCCCCGGCCAGGACCCCCCTGTTCCCCGGCCAGGAGCCCACTGCTCCCCGGCCAGGAGCCGACTCCGCTCCACGCTCGGTGCGGGCAGCAGTGAAAATGACCCCGCTGGCCCCCGGAATTAATGCAGGGGCCCTGCTGGAAGCATCAAGTGTCTCCTGCGGTTCTGCATTGGCAAGGACTCTGTGAGTCACCCTCCCCATCTGCATCTCCCTTTGCATCTCGGCATTAGCAGTCAGGAGCCACCGGAGCCAGCGAGAAAAGCCTCATGTTTGTGCTCTCCCATGCAAATACCTCTTCTCCCTATATATTAGTTACTGTGTGTGGGTTTTCTCTCTCACTCTGGCTTGCCATATGTGTGGGAGTTGATGGCATCAACTTTATGAAATCTCAACACATGCCAAGAACAGCTGGAGAAGTTGAAACAAGTTCTGGGTGAGGTGAGTTTCATGGGCAGGGACTGAAATTAGCCAAGGTACCGTGGCTGTTTGCCACGTCGGGTGTCTCACATGGAGCATGTGGGCTTTGCTCACTCCAAAAGCAGATTCCCCATGGAAAAAAGGATTTGATTCGACTTAGATAGTGATAATGGCAGAGATAAGTGAGCTATAAGAATCTGTCCACCAGGAGAGACCATCTCTGCACCTCTTCCGTGACTGGCTCATTATGTAAATATAAAAATTTAATCATGAGGCTGAGGTAATTAAGATCTTTAGCCAGCATGTAGCACTTATCTTCAAAATGCTTTACTAACATTAATAATTAATCCCACAACACTCTGGGAAGGCTATCATCCTCATCAATGGGTAAAGTGAGGCACAAAGATGTGAAGTATCACAGCAGGCCTGTGTCCCAGCCTGGGTTCCAGAGCCTGCCCAAGCCACCTGATGGGCTTTATGATAAGGGACAAACCAAGGGGGCATTCCAGGATGGGTGAAATAAAACTCCCTTCAGACTGCACAGAGCTTGTTAATCACTGGCTGCTCCCTGCAGGTCTCTGTGTCCTCAAACCCAGGACGTCTGTCCTGCCCTTGGAACATCCCCTTGTTTCTGTTGATCCCATCAGCAGTCCATCACTAAGAATTCCTGATGTGATAGATACCCTCTGGCCTCAGCCTCAGTTATGACTCAGGTATTTACATGTTCCTTTTCTGTATAATTTTAGATTATAAGGAACTAATAATATATCTGGTGAATTTTAGTATTAGATATAATTTAATAGCTAGCATGTGTTTTTGAAGCACTTTACACATCCCTCTCAGAAAAATGTCCAGTTTTTGCCTCAATCTCATATAGAAACATTTGAATCTGGTTCACATTTGGTCTTAAGTTGTTAATTTTCAGTCACCAAGGCTGGTTTAGGCCAGGAAATGCAGCTTTTCCCTTACCAGCTTCTGCCATCAGTCCCCCATCTCCCCCAGGTAACACATTGCTAGGTCTGGCATTCCCAGAGAAAGCTGGGGATGACTGTGAAAGAAGTGACCTCCCTGCCCAAATCAGAAAATGAATCTTCAGCTCAGCTTACAAAATACAGAAACACACAGAGTGCATCTGAGAGAAAAGGTTGCTTGTCTTGAGGCTTCACAAGAGGGATCTGTCAAATGTGGCAGGCTGTCATTAAAAACAATTAACCTAATCAAAAATCCCCTTTCTTTCTGCCTAGTCAGGTGAATATTAAATACTAGATTTTCCAGGGGCACAGAGAAGAGGAAATCAGCATCTGTGTTTTCAGTCCAACAGGTGTAGAAGCAGCAAGTACAGATTTGCCTCTGTCTCCCCAAAGCATGCATGTCATTAGCTGAGTGCAGGGCAGTCACAGCAGCACCGGCCGCCTGCCCACCCCAGTGGCACTGCCTGTGCCACCTGCCCACCCCAGTGGCACTACCTGTGCCACTGCCCACCCCAGTGGCAGTGCCTGCCCACCCCAGTGGCAGTGCTGTGCCACCTGCCCACCCCAGTGGCAGTGTGCAGGCCTGGCTCTGCCAAAGGGCACTGGGGACAGCTGCTGTTGTCCCCCCCCAGGCTGCCCTGCACTGCTGGTGCCTGTTGGGACAGTGCCTCTCACTGCACACGTGGCTTTTTGGGCCTGTTTGGTTCAGAGCATGCTGGCTGCCTGTGATGTCTCAGCTCCCAGCATCACCACCATTAGTCCAAGTACAGGTCCCAGCACTCCCAAACCTCTTTTGGTTTTCCAGAAGTGGAGGAGGCAAAGAGAAACCCTAGTTCCTTTGAGGTGGGAGCTCACTCCCAGGGGGAGGAGAGGGAAGCTGACCTCCCTAGAGCATTTACTGATCATATTTATTTTTAAAGGCACTTAGCCATAAGCCTCAGCCTATGGCTCTGCTTCCTGCAGGCACACCCTGCTTGTGGCTGTGAAGGTACTCACTAAGCACTAGTAACACCCAGCATTTATATAGGGCTTTTCATCTTCAAAGCACTTCCCGAACATCATTTAATTAATGAATCCTCACAGCCCTCTGTGAGGTATGCACAGTTATTACCCCCACATTTTACAAGTGAGGAAAACTGAGGCAGCGATTAGCTGAGGCAACACTGTGGGAATTGGGATTAGTGCTCAGAGGACTCGGGGTGCCTGGACCCCTGTCCCACACAGCAACTGCCTGGCCTCCTCACTGGGACACGAGTGGGGCCTCAGTTCACTGCAGGATCTTGAACACAGCCACTGCTGACCCTCGGGTGCATCAGCAACATCTGACATTCCAGGCCCACATAGGTTTTCTGTGTGGGAATCTGAAAAAAAAATGTCTTTTTCATCTTCCAGTATCAGTTGCAGCTCCTGCTGTCACCTGGAGAGCAGATTGCAACAAAGACGCCGGGCCTGAGGTTCTGGAAGAGGCTGGCTGCAGTTTCCCATGGCACCACCTAACACAGGGAGCTTCAGCCCCTCCACGGAGCTCTTAGAGGGACATAAAGGGGGGCTTTCACCCAGAGATCCCCGAGCACTCGGAGGACAAGGACAGCGTGGCAATCCCCGATCCCAGGGTGGCTCTGTGCGGGCTGTCAGTCCCACTCGGGCTTGGCGGAGGCTGAGGATCGGATGATTCACGACCCTCATCCCACATTCACGAAATTTCAGTGAGTTTCACTCACATCCTCCTCAGTGACTGTGGGTTCCTCCCTCGAGAAGCCCCAGGGTATCCCAGTTCCCAGCTGACAGGGGAGGACGGGCGCAGACTTCCTGGTGGTGGTGGCAGCTGGGAGGGTGAGAGAGGGCACCAGCCATGGGGGTTAAACCTGGATGGTTCAACCTCGTCAAACTTGAACATCCGAGAGAACCTGCAGGGCTTGGTTCCTTTCCAGCC
The DNA here is from genome assembly GCA_013398275.1 of Promerops cafer. Taxonomy (NCBI): domain Eukaryota; kingdom Metazoa; phylum Chordata; class Aves; order Passeriformes; family Nectariniidae; genus Promerops; species Promerops cafer. The sequence goes on along the minus strand of VZSE01000992.1, from coordinate 244,932 downwards.
CTCCAGGGCTCTCACGGCCCTAATTATTATTGTTGTTGTTGTTATTGTAACAAAACATTCATATACTGCCATAAAATACGAACTAGATAATACACGCTCTTGGCCTGAAGAGCTCAGGCTTCAAACAGGCTGGACATTCTGAACTGGATCCCCAGGAGAGGCGGGGAAGGCGCAGCCCTTTCCCAGCAATTTCCCCTCTCGATTCCTCCCCAGTGAGGCCGAGCACGGGAAGGGAAGGGAAGGGACAGGAGGCAGAGCAAGGAGCTGCCCAGGCAGCTGCAGACACAGCACGGCCCCGCAGCGGCGGAGAAGCGTTCGAGGCTGGCGCTCCCACACAGGACTGGGGGCGCTGGGGTTTAACTGGGGCCGTGCTCCTGCCGCCGGCTGCAGCTCCCGGCTGGTAGCCAGCCCTGAGCAAGGGCTGGAGGGGTGAGGGAGAGCAGCTCCCAGCCCCGCCGGTCTCAGGGCTCGCAGGGAGCTGCTGCCACCGGGGACCCGCTCCGCGGCCGTGCCCGAGCCGGGCCGAGCGGCGCCGGGAGCGGCTCCGTCCTGCCCCGGCCGCGCTCCCGAAGCCCCGCTCCCCGTTCCTCCTGCACCGAGGGCTCGGAGCCCCTGGGCAACCTGGGCGCCACACATCTCTTCCGACTGAGGCTGATGCCTTTTCCCACCTCGGAGATCCCTTCTGGTCCCTCCGGAAGCGCTTCCCGGTCTAGTCTGCAGTGCCATGAGATATGCCAAGGGAGAAGTGGAAAATGTTGCAATTGCTAAGCTGCACTTTGAAATGGAACAACAATACTTGTAAATAATAGTAATCTCTAATGGGAAAAAAAAAAAAAAGAAGCCTGCTTATTCCCATAGAGCCACCACAGGTAGCAGCAGGGTGTCAGGCTGGACAGACTCACCCACCAGGCCTGTGTGCCCTGGGCATGGTCCTCAGCAACTGCACCAAAGCAGAGACAAGGAGCACTCGAGGCCCTTAGTGTGTCTGAGCACCAGGGAGTGCCCCCTGGCCAGTCTGTACCAGCTGAAGGTCTCTGAGCCAGAAACTGTCCCTGCCATCTATGTTCATAACTCATAACACAAACCAAAACAACAGCAAAAAACCCCTACCCAACAAAACACATTCATAACAAAAAAAGCATTTCTCAGAAGTGCTGCTGTTTCCAATCCCTGCAGAGCTCTGTGTTCCAATGCTCTAAAGCTCCCTGGACATTTGGGCACACAGAATTGAGCAGACACTGCTGAAGTGTTTGAATGCTTAATCTGACCTACCTTAGGCCTGGCACAAACCCAAGAATAGGGGCACACCTGACATACTGTTAGGGGCTGTAAAGTTAAAGTTCTGATTATTATTGACCTCTAAAACAATTCTCATCACAGAACCTACACAGCAGTGGGGAGACATCACTGGACACGCAGCGTAAGGGCTCACAGCACCCACTGCCCACCCCTAAACCACTTCTACTTTTCCCCATTCTCCCTGCTCCTTCTCTGTCCCCCCGCCAGGCTCTGCTCTGTCCCTGGGGGATTTTGTCCCTACACACAGATATGTTGGTGACTCAAGGCTTGGTTTATCCCCAGCTGCTCTGCCCTTTATGAGCAGTCAGTCCCAGTCTGTCACATTCCCCCAGAGGGCTCACGGCTGCAGCCCTGCCGTGTTCCCCACCCTTGCCAGCTCTGCCCACTCCTTGGCTGGCACCAAAGGAGCCCTTTTCCCTGCCTGTCTCTTTGAGGCATGGCCCCAACAGCTGCTGAGTGCCAGCCACGGCCCCTGTCTGTGCAGGGGACACCTGCTTGCAGCCCTGGCACACACTGTGCTGCATTTCAACACACCAGCAAAGCAGGATTCCTTTTTTTTCCCATCTGCAGAGGTGACCCAGACAAAATGGCTAATTTCTAAGTTAGCTCCTCGTGGCTTATGCTTCCTGCCATAGCAATAGTTGTCAATCAGGCAGAGCTTAATCTTAACTCAGGCATTAACTTGAACACAATTAATTCTTGGCAGCAGACAGCAAGTGCTGTGAGCCCCATCTCTCCTGATGGTGATAAGGCTGACTGTCAGGACAGGCTCTGCATTCACTCCTCGACTTTAGCAAGAGTTAGATCAAGTCCACACAGAATAATAAACCAAATTACATTGTTGGCATCAGCAAGTGCCACTCTAAAAGAGTCAATTGATTTCTGTCTCATTATGCCAACCAAGACCTTCCTCAGCTCCCAGAGGCAGCTGGGATTTTCCCAGTAGTTTTGAGGAAATCAGTTCGAAGTACAGCTGGGTGGGCATAAAAAGCACAAGGCTGAGGCACAGGGCCCAGTGTGTGCCAGGAGCAGCACTAACACCCTGTGGCACATGGCAGAGGGGCACAGGGGTGACCTGCTGCCCTCTGGGCCAGCCTCAGCCTGCCCTGCCCTCCCCTGCCCTGCTTTGTTGCCTCACAAACCCTTTCTGCCTATTTCATCTCATTCCCCTTATGGAGCTGCCTGTGTGGCTGCAGTGAAAGCCTCTTCCCCTTGCTGGGGATCACGGGGCTCCAGGCCATGAGAGGAGATGGCCTGGGACAGAGGAGCAGCTCCAGCCCCGTGCAGGGCAGAGCAGTGAGCTGGGCCTTGCTGTCGCTCTGCCCGTCCCTCGTTTCTCTGGATATTTCACTGCTGTCACCCTGCTCGAGAGAAGAACTTCTCCAGCCTGGCAGCCCAGCCCCATGGGCCTAGCAGAGTGTGGGGTGACTCAGTGCACAGCTCTCCCGATGTTTTCACATCCGCACTCAGGGGATGAGAAGACAGTGAAAAGAGCAGCGAGATTGCAAAACCTCGAGGAGTCAGCAGCCTGGAAGGTCCCTGGCAAAACAGGTCCCATGCCCCACAGAAATGCCCTGCTCTTTCTTTGATTTGAATGGGCTGAAGTTTGCAGAACCCCTGAGGTTGCTGAGGGGATGCCCAGGAATTCCAGCAGAGGCGTATTCCACTCACAGTGTCCTGTCCGGGAGGGTCTGGAGGAGTCACCCATTCACAGGGCCAGGTACTCCATGGCCTGTGTTAATTACACCACTAATTACGTGGGGGCAAATATTTTGAAAGTGATCCATAGGCAGAAGCACGTTCCTATTAGCCAGTGGGGGTATTCTGCCCAAATATATCTGACTGGGGGGAGGCAATGGCACAACTACCCAGGTGCTAAAGCTATGATATTTAAAATCGATTGTTACATTCCACCAGAATTAAAACTTTTGGAGGACTGCTTGGTCATAAGGCCATCTCTTCCCACAGAAAATCAGCAGGAATTTTTCTCTGCCCTACGTTGAACAGAATCTTTACTGAAAATTTCATTTATTTGTCCTGCAAACTATCCTCAAGTTCGGCCTGTTTTATAGAGCCTTTGGATATGCTGGGAGCTAAGGTGGTTGGTGCATTATAGACTGTGTTGTGTAAGGTGTTGCCTACTTCTATTTTGCATATTATTGCAAATATGTTTTTCAGATGACTGGAAAAATACACCAATAGAGTCTTACTCATGAGAAAGCTTCGGAGTGGATATGGAGAAAAAGGCCATGTTGATTTTTCTGCAAATAGTCTTGATGACTTTTATTCTGAAAAGCACTGTCTTGCCAAGATTCATATGGAAGAATAGTTTTGATGAGGTTCAGTTGCAGTACATGCCTGCAATGATGTCCAGTGCTTGGCTTCCAGGAAGTACAATTCTGCAAGCAGCAGGATGGCCATTTCAGAGCTACTTCACTTCTGCTGAAACAGTGGATGTAAAAATCACGTATGAAGAAGCTCTTTGTCAGTTTTTTCTTTCACAAAATTATGCAGCACTAGCCTCAAAAATTAACTTGTTTGTAAAATCCCAAGTATATGCAAATAAACGATTTATCTTATTCAAGAAAAGAATTCAGTTATGAGCACTTGCATGATTTTAAAGATGTTTGGGAGACAGTTAATCCTCAAAAATAGTCTTTTTATCTAATACACCATATATATGTGAGTGAGGACAAAACCCTACAACACATGAGTTATGCAATTAAGTCTTCAATAATTAGGGTACATCCATTAGTTCAACTAGAAACTAGGAGAGATAGGCATGTTATATTTGCTGTTTTGCAAGCATTATCTCCAGCAAAATAACCACCAGGAACAAACCCAGATTAACAGACTAAAGGCTTCATAGGGCTACTCCCCTGCCACAGCCAGGCCAAGGATTAAACACAGTATTTCAATATTACAGGTTCTATGTCTAAGCATGCATTCTGAATTTGCATCTGTAATGGGTTCTGTCAAGGCTTGGCATGGGCAGTGGTAACTGTTCCCCTGAACTGAGCTCAAGAGGAAGGTGCTGGGACAGCTGTTCTTGAACTTTCTTCTGTAGAGGATCAAGCCCACCTGGATTAAGGAGATCACAGATCTTTCACTGCCTCCTCAACAACTGAACCGTGGAGCAGCACACGGAACTGTGCTGGGATCTCATGTGCTGCACCTGGGAATTACTGGGTGTATGTTCATACATAGCTCAGGTGGCAGAGCAGCCCAGCGTGGTCTTACTTTTACTACTGAGTTACTCTGAGATCTTGTTCATCTTTCAGTATCTCATTTGGTCCTCTGTAGCTTGGGGAACAACACTTATCTGCTGCACTGAGGTCTGTAACAATAACTCTGACCTGTTTGATAAGAGATGCTACTGAAAGACAGAAGTGTATTATTGCAAAATTTTGTGGGTTGGCAACTTATCTAGTGGCACTGTATTGCACCCAGAGCCCATTTGGCTCCTCACAGTGAAATGAGAGTGGGGGGAGAGGAAATCAGGTCAGAGTTTTTGGCAGACCTGTTCCAGGTAAGCATAATCCAGCTGATTCATTATGTGCTGCAATCGTTTCTGGCAAAGCCTCTGAGGTAAAGTAGCCTCCAGCCCTATTGCAACTGGGTTCTGTGTGGGGGTGTTGATGCTGCACACCAGGGAAGGGTGTCTCTGCTGGGTAAACTTCGGGGGGAAGGCTGCATGAAGAACAAAAAGGGCTTTGCACAAGGGTGCAGTGTCAGCCTGGTGCTCCCTGCCGAGCAGCCCGCTCTAAGGTGCTGTTCCCAGCACACACCAGGACACCTCTGAGAAGACCCTTCTGATGACTCACACAATCTCTGTCTCATGAATCACTGGCATTGGGATGTCTTTGTGGCATAATCAGAGCTCTGGTTATTATACTCATTGATGATAAAACAAGTAAATCTTAATGAGTTGTGGGAAAGGAGACAATAGGGCCCTCTGCCAGGTCTCATTTACCTTGACAACACGCCTACAGCCCAAGCACAAAGATCCCTATTGTTTGTCCTCAGTATTTGTGAAGGGGCCAGACAGTTCTCATTTCCCTCAATCTGATGGTGCTCTCTTTATCTCTGCCTTAGCATTTCTAAGGTCCCTATCACTCGGGTATCTAAGCATCTCAGCTTTAGTCCAAGGTTAAATTTATGGTAAATAAACCACTTGGACAGCCTTTGAAGGTGAAAACTGATATATAGTTAAATAGTGGTAAATTATCCCATTTACATAGTGCCTCTTCTTTGACTAAAAGGACAAGCAAAGACTTTGTTGTTCATGTTGTAAACAAATCCTCTGTGTCTGATTCAGGCACTAAGTGCCTGTGTCTGTTACCTCAGCAGCACAGCTAAGCCATTACCTGCCAGTAACTCTCGCCCAGCATGAACTGGGAGCTCTGGCCCAGCTGGACTGGGTTTACTCCAGGGACTCTTGTCAGCCTGGCTCTCGTGGTCAGGGTTACAACTCATCACACACCTGCCCAGAAGAGCTGTAGCAGTGGGATTATATAGGAGACAAAGCAGAGACAGGTGGGCTCTTCCACCTGGCAGTCAGCACTGCTGACCCCGCCGTAGCTGCTGGCTCTCCTTGCAAAGCCAAAGCCCAGCTCAGCACGGGCCAGGAAAGCCTTCACTTTGTCTGCAGCTTTGTCACCTGCAGCTGCTTGGGAATCTTCAGTGGAAAGGATTTTTAAACAGAGGAGAGATATCTCTATCAAGCTACATTTTTGTACGTATTTTTTAAGGAAGTGATGGCAGAGAAAGCTCCCAGCTCCCAGCTGGATTAGGGAAGAGCAGCCCCTGAATGACACTTGCCAGGGGTTGGGAGAACCAAGATCAGCACCTGGCATGTCCCTATCCCAAGAGGCTGCCAGAATCACCAGGCTACTCCTCTCACTGGCATCTGCCTTGGGTGAAGTGCAGAGCATGAGAGGATGGGAGTTTCAGCTCAGTGTGAATACAGGAACATTCTCCAATTTTTGAGGAGCTTGTCAGGATGGCAAAACACTTCCCATTCAGATCTGGAGATAAGGGCACATTTCAGGCAAGAAACAAAAGACAGACCCTGACATTTAGATCTCCAATTGAATTCCTTGGCACAGCAACAAGAGAAAAACATCTTTCTACTTGTGCTGTAACTAAATCAGAGCAGTTGCTGATTTATAATGCTAAGCTGGAAGAGCATTAAAAATAGTTTTTTTCCCCCTCGATATTGCCAGCCTCAGGGAACTGCAGCTAAATTCAGGATTGTCGACTGTCGGCCTCTTAAACAGCGTTTTGTGTTGCCACATGTTCTCACCCTGGCTGGTTTTGCTGCTGTCAGCTGGGGAGCTGCTCCCTGACGCACCCTGTGGAAAGACAAGTGACAAACCTTTCCCTAAGGACAGGGGCAGTGTCACCTCCCCGCGCACCTGTGTTTGCCTCCAGCCCGCACTGCCCCCAGCAGGGGCTCCGTGCAGGGTTTAATGTGATGTTGGTGCTCTTCTGACGCACAGGAGGGACAGGCAGGGAAGAAGACCACGGAAGGCCCCTGCAGCAAGAATCCCCCAGCAGAGGTCTCGGCAGGGCACACGGAGCTGCCTTGCTGGGGAAGGTTGTGTAATCAACCAGATGCTCTTCCACCACATGGGAACTCACCAGGCTGACACGGGAGGGGGGCTACAGCCCTGCAATTTCCTTCCTCTTTCCCTTAAGAAGTCCATCGCCAGGACAGGCTGCCTAAGGTCATTTCACAAATGGGAGGACTTTCTTGTCCCTGTATTCTTGTACAAAGAATCCTCTAAGTCACGTTCTTTTCACGTATTGAAAACAATGATTTACTGATAGAGGACACTCAAGAAGTAGAAGCTTAACAAGAGGGCTGAGTAAAAAGCAACCAGGCTAAGATGGAGCCAAACACTGCCCCAGCTTGCTCACTTCTCTGAGCAGCAACAGCCTGGATTCTCTTTTCTCTTGCATGGAAGTAAATTAAGCAGCTCAGATACGATTACAGAACTTTCATAAGCGGCAGGAGAATCAGATCCACTGTGTAAGCCAGCAAAATAATCTTAGTGCTCTCTCATGGAGCACCACACGAACACCAGCAGTGACCCTCCCAGAGCATTTAGCAAAGATCCAAACAGGTCCAGGGCATTTCTGCTCATGGAGGACACAGTCCTGAGCAGGAACTCGTCCCTGAGTCACTCGGAGAGCAGTGCTGTGTGCTCCACAGGAACACAGGAGCATCCTGTGCAGTTCAAAATTCATCACTGCTTTCCAGGGAAAAGGCCAGTGCCTGAACAGGCTATGGGCATAGAATTCAGTCCTCACTTCTGGGGGAAGCTAGGATAGGGCATGTCTTACAGAAAGGTAGCTGCTTGTGTCCACAGACTGAGACTTCATTCCTGAAATCCTCTCACACCAAATAAATTCAGCAGACTACATAAAACCCCAGAGCTGAGCACTTGCCAATGTGCATGCAGCTGGAGGTGCTCAGTGTGTAATTGCATTTGCCATCGGGGTAATTGTGCATGCAAAAATTGTGCAACAAGTATTTTCTACACATGCACATGCTTTTAACTTTTTTTTTTTTTGTTCCCAAGAATCAGGCACTGTTTGAACAACTAGTCAAGCAAAATAGTTAAAATTATTGTGCATTATTTTGACTTGTTTTAATTATGAAGTCAAAAGTGACCCACAATACTGCGTACTTAAATGACACAAGGGAGACACACCACATCACTGCTGGGTCATCAGGATCTGTGTGCAGTTCTTTAATTTGCCTGCAGACAGATGGATTCCTTGGACTGAGGCTAATTTGTTACACATTGTCTGGAATCTAAAGCCAATTAAACACTGATCATAGTTACTACACAGCCCTTGGCAATTAACTCGTTTTTGAGGATTCATTTAATTTTATAGCTGGGGAAACCAAGGAAGAAACCCCTCTGCCAGAGGAATCCCAGCTATGGCACAAAAAAGCCCAAACCACTCAGATCTACCCTGAGGTACGAAGTGGCTCTGTACGCGTACAGAAAATAAAGCACAATACAGACAGATTCAGCAGATCAAACAAAGCCCAGAGATCGCTGTCTCCGAGAGGAGAATTCCCAGCTCCAATAGGGAATTGCCAGACTGGACAGGGACATCAGTGCCTGGCAAACCTGGACTCTGAACACGCGTTCCACGGCTGATGGAACGAGCGCCACGGGCCAGGCTGAACAGGGCAGCTGTGACACTGCCACCTGCACGGTGGCCCCAGACCGTGGCACTGCCCAAACAACCCCCACAGCACACAAAATCGCCCAGCCCCGTGTCTGTGAGCAGGAGACACCACTGGGCAGCCACCGTGGCAGGGGCCTGGCACTGCTGAGCCCAGCCCCGCTGGGTGGGGCAGCACCCCGCAGCACACAGCCAGGGCACAGAGCAGTCGGGGCCTTTCAGAAACACACACACGTCCAGAGGCACTCCACGGGTGTTCTGCCTTGAAAATTACATGTCGTAATGTAAGATGCTTAGAGAAACTGAAACAACCAGATACCTAAAAGGGGAATGTCAACAACCAGAAGAGGGGGAAATAAATGGAAGCATCCCAGATGGGCAGTCAGCTCTGTTACTAGTGGGGCCAGGTGAGTTGCAGGCCTGTTTACAATCATAACTCCAAATATCCCTCTGAGCCCCCTTCAGAGCTCAGTCACTGAAAGGGCCGTGCCCAAGGACTCGGAGCACTTGCCATATGCGTGTCTGTTTGCCCCAGGTGACATGAAGAGGTGCTCAGGACAAGTTTGCTTGCCCAAAGCTGGGGAGCTTCCAGATGCTCTTAGCTCTTGGGCTGCTCTATGGTCAAGCCAATATAATTTATTAGACTGGTCATAAGTGATGCAGAAAATATACAGCCTTATCTTAATATCTGAGGTAAAACTGTATCCAAAGGACACATTGCATTTAGAGCAGATTAACAAATCCCAGTGCGAGTGGAAACAAAACTGACACCTTCACTTCTGCAGAGCTTGATGCCAATGCTAAGGTGATGCAAAAAGTCCCTTTTGCATTAGAGAGCTGTAGTTATCCTGTTCCAGTCAGTAGCTCGGATTTGCACAAGCTTTTCACTCAGCTTTATTCTTTCGCCAGTGCTCAGTAGAAAATGAAGCAGCATTCCCTGCTATGGAAAAGCCCCACCCACAGCTGGGCGAGCCCCTGGACACGTGCAGGCAGCACATCCACACAGAGCCAGCTTCCTGCACACGCACATGCAGAACACACGACTGCCACCAACACCTGCAGGCTCCCGCCCGCAGGCACCGCTCCACCCGGCTGTGCTCGGGGCACCGCAGCAGGCGTGCACACACGTGTCTGTGCACAGCCGTGCTCACAAACACCACACCTGTGTGCCCGGCACACACGTGTCTGTGCACAGCCGTGCTCACAAACACCACAGCTGTGTGCCTGGCACACACGTGTCTGCACACCTGTGCTCACAAAGACAACACCTGTGTGCCTGGCACACACGTGTCTGCACACCTGTGCTCACAAACACCACACCTGTGTGCCCGGCACACACCTGTCTGTGCACAGCTGTGCTCATGACACCTGCGTGCCCGGCACACGCGTGTCTGCACACCTGTGCTCACGAATACAACACCTG
>VZSE01000992.1:149745-233890 GCA_013398275.1 Promerops cafer | reverse complement strand
TTCACCTCTTGTGGGTTCTGGCACATTCCTTTCACAAACTCTCTCTCTCCAGTGCAGGGACGGGGTGCTTGGTTTATAGAACCCCTGCTTTTTGCTGAGGCTCGGCCCACCCTGGCACATCTCTGCCCGGGGGGCTCCTCTGTGCGGGTCCGTGCCTCAAGGCCACCTGTGACACGGACTCTGGGTAAAGCACAGCTCGGAGCTCCGGGAGATGGATCCCCCTCAGTCAGCACAAACTTCAGAAAGAACTGCTTTAACCTGGAATGTGACAGTTTAGCACCTCATATTCTCCACGTTTCCCTTCCCCTCAGCCGCCCCTGAGCCTCTGAGGATGCTTTGGGACATGGAAGCTTCCCAGGGCCAGCCTGGACTCTGCAGATGCTCAAGACCAGCAGTTTCTGTGAAACAAATCGTGCTGGGAATCTCTCCAGCTGCTGAGAGCCTATCCAAGCTGGAAGGAGCAAGAAGCGAGAGTAAGGAAGGATGTGTGTGTTCTTTTAATACAAGCCTTTCACTCTGTATTTTCACAGAGTATTTCACCCTGTATTTTCCCATTCAGCTATCTCTACAGAAAGACCCCAGTCCAAACCCATAAACATCACTGAATTACAGCAGGCCTAAATTAACTTGCCACAAGAAGTTACATTGATAAAGGTACCTTAAAGGAGTGTAATAAGAGTTATCTTACTTTAGCTATAAAGTGATATAAACAATCCCTTTTTAAATCCCTTTCCTCCCTCTTCATGTCTAATAGGGGTTTCTTTAGCTAAAGCTGTGGGCAGAAACAACAGTGAGGTGCCACCCCACTGTCACCCAGAGCAGAGGAGGATCTTGGAGGTCCTCCTATAAAAAGCATATTATCAGCCTTGTTGCACACATCATCAGAGCACAGCATCTGCTAGTGTTCAGTAATTATCATGAATGTTTCATAACACTGAGTGGGAAGAAAAAACCATGCAGTAGTTCTAGGGATTTTTCTAGTACCATATTGCTAGGAAGATCTGTTTCCCATGGCTAAATTAGAGACACAGACCAACCACTGCCCTAACCACTTGAAGGGAAGTGAGCACAGGGCCAGCCAGCCAAGGAGATGACACCAGTAACACAGGTTGAGCACTGGCTGTCAAACACAGCAACAGACAACAAGACAATTTTCATAGGTTTCAGCGATTGCAAAACCCAGGTCAGCTCTCCTTCTAAGACAGACCTTAATGACATATTTTATTGAAATAACTAAGTACTTAGAAATAGAATACTAAGAAGTGCCATAGCCAGAAAAAAGGAAAAAACCTCAGCCTCTCCAGGGAGAGGAGAGCAGGTGGGTTAAAGTCCTTCCGAGCGTGATTGCTGCTTTGGTGATAGCAGGTTTTCCTACTGAACTCTGCTAAACTCCTAGACCAGCTAAGCAAATTTTTCCAATTATTACTTTTTCTGTATAAAAACATTCTAGGCCTTTACACACTGAAGAACCTATTGTCACTTTCTGTATTGACCCCTTCAGTGTGGCAGGATTGTGTCCATTTGGCCTTAGACTCTTCTGTTACCCTACCAATCCCAAGAAAAGCACCCCAGAACTGGGAATTAGTTAATCCATGATCTGTAAAAGTTTTAAGAAACTTTGACTCTTAATTCTCATTCTCAACCTTCCCACTTTGGTTGCTCCTCACTCTCCTGGTAAATGGATGTTGACATGCACACTTCCATTAATCCATTTAATTCTCCAGCCTCACACGAATTCCAGCTCAGCATACCTGTACAGTCCTTCAATCATATGCTTAGTGCAATAACACCAACAGATTAACACCAATAATGGGATTGCAGAGGTTTTGGGCAACCCTGGGGTCAGTGGGAAGGGATAACAAGGTTGCTGTGCCACCCGCCCCAGCTGGTCAGAGGTGCCTTGGCCTGTGTTTTGTCATTCTTACTGCACCCTGCCTGCAGGGCAGGAGAGGGACATGATCTGCTGCCCCAGGTTTAGGTTTAGCCAGGGCTGTGTCTCACATAAGGGCCTTGTTTCAGTCATTGCAGCTGACATTCAGTCTCTGTGACACAACCTCAACTGAAAAGCACCAGAGAGTGAATATTTTTTAGTATAAAGTATTTCTAGAGCATAAATAAAGTAGTTCTAGAGCACCTTCCAGTGCCAAGAGCAAGCTGCTGTAATTGCAAACACCAAAAATCAGCCACCTGTAGCAACTGCACACCTATACATCATTTTATAATATATTTTTTGTAAGAGCTTTTAGCTAAGTCTGATATCCTCACACAACTGCAACAGCTGGACATTTCAGGAACTGACTTTTGCACTCAGAAAAAGTCTCTTTTACTGTAAGTGAAACCACTTTTTTCCTGCAAAGTATAGGTACACGGTTTAACCCCAAAAGCTGTTTCTATCACAGAATCACAGAACTGTTTAAGCTGGAAAAGACCTTTAAGGTCATCAAGTCCAACTGTTGACCCCACACTGCCAAGCCCACCAGAGCCTCTCGTGTTCCTTCTGTGCTCATGAGACTCTTGTCACACCTGTGGCACAGTGACAAACACTCCAGGGAGCACAAACAGAGGAGCTGTGGCCACAAGAAAAAGGCTGATTTGCACAGTGAGACATTTTGATTACTAAGCAGCTTTAAAAATCTGCTTCAACTTTGGATTCTTTGGGTCCCAGCTGGTTATTTGCACTGCTGTCCTGTGTCTGCATTCTCTGACCTTCTGACACACGGTTGCTGCAGCCTGCTGCATGTGTCCCCAAGCAGAAAGCAGATTGGACAGAGATTAGATAACATCGTGGGCTATGGGGTGGGTACTTCTTTTTTTTCTTACCAGTTTCCTGTTGATAGAATCACACTGATAAGGAGTTTAGTTGGTAGGTGAAGTATGAAACTGCAAAAAGCTGCCTTTTAAAAGACATGTTCCAACTGCGATGTAGATGCTGCCAGAGGATAGTCTGGGGTGTGTGGAGCTGTGCTCTGGTGCTTGGGCCCATCAATGTGAATTTTACCCACGAGCAAGGAGGCGTTGAGGGATCAGTGTGGGTGCACAGCTCAGGGTTAAGTGTTTTCAAACCTGTTTACAAACATGGTTAGAGAAACACTGCAGAAACGGAGGAAGCTGTTTGAGCTGTTTCTCCACACTGGCTTCATCTTTCCACTGTGCTTCTGAAAGTTATTGCTCCACAGTGCTTGAAGGGAAGATGAGTTAGCACAAGGGTGTGCATTTGCCTCATCTGCTTTGGTATACAAAGTCATCCAGGTTGCCTCCAACTACCTCAAACTTCAAGTGAGGCTGAGCCCAAAGCTGATGTGCAGCAACGCCACAGAGCCCTGCCAGCTGTGTTCCAGATGCATGAGCTCTGGCAGCGATGTGGGAACCAGCAGCCTGTGGGCAGTGGAGTCTCACATTTCCACAGTGTGACCTGCTGGGATCACGCACAGATCCACGGCCCCGTGAGACCCCAGCGACAGCTGGCTCGGAACAAACCTTGGGACAAACCAGCTAATGCCACACTTGAGTCAGGAGGCTTTTTATTTCCAGTATCTGCTCCTTCTGGGCTGGAGAGCTCCTGGCTGCACAGACCCTGCAGGTCCATCTCCCTGTCCCCGTGCCCGGCAGAAGGAGCCGTTGGCGGCGCGCTTCGGTTTAACCAGGGAGGCTGTGGTTTCACCTCCAGTGCCTGCAGCCCCCGCCCTCCACGCTCCCCGTGCTGCTGGCACAGCTGCCTGTGCAGCTGCACACTCGACCAGAACAGCTGAAAAATTCCTTTCAGCTGACAGGTCCGTTTACCCCATAACCATGGAAAAAGGTGTGCTGATCCAAAAAGGAGCAGGGCAAGAGCTGCGACAACTGGCTGCAGGGAGAGAAGTGTCACCACAAAAACTGTCATGAACCCACTGCCTGAGACACTGAGATTGTCCTGGGGGATCTCGATTGGAAAGCTCAGCACAGAAAGGGTCAGTCTACACATGCAGCTCCCTCTAAGGCAAAAGGGAGTCACAGATACGAATTGGAGCTGTGCAAGCAGCAGTACAATGTAAAGCAGATTTTCTTTGATTAGCCATGGCCTCTAATCTCTCCTATGCCCCCCTGCAGCGAATTCCAGAGTTCAACAGCCCCCACTGGACTTTCCTGTTAAGACTCAAATCATTAAAAGTATTTGTTTAGTAAAGGCTAAAGCACTCAGGTCCCAGTGCCCAAGAGCTCTGTGAGGTTAAATGTTGTGAACCTTTTGAACACAAGCCATGTTCCACAGGGTCCCTGTGATTCTCCAGTGGAGCTGTACAGACATTTTATCACCAGGCTTCACCTTCCAGCTCCTGGCAGCAGCTCAGGAAACTGCTTGGACCAAATGAGCCCCTGTGGTCCCAGACCAGAGGGAGCATGGCACAGCCTCTGCCAGGGCTCCCACAGATCTCTGTGCTGGCCTTGGCTGGGAAAGGGTTAATTTCCTTGCCAGTAGCTGGTGTGGGGCTGTGCTTTGGAGTTGTGCTGGAAACAGTGCTGATAACACAGAGTTGTTTTCCTTACTGCTGAGCAGCACCTGCACAGAGCCAAGGCCTTTCCTGCTCCTCACTCGCCCTGCCAGCCAGGGGACTGGGGGTGCACAAGGACCTGGGGGGACACAGCTGACCCCAGCTGACCCCAGGGACATCCCAGACCATATGGCACCTGCCCAGCAGCACGTGGAGCCCGGGGAGGGAGGGAGGGAGGGAGGGGACATTCGGGGCGATGCCGTTCCTGTGCCCCGGCTCCGTGCGAGGAGCGCGGCTGTCCGGGCAAGGGCTGGGCACCCGCCTGCCCGGGGCATGTGGGCAGTGAAGCCCTGCTTTTGCTTTGCTTGCACACGCAGCTTTTGCTTCACCTACTAAACTGCCTTTAGCTCAACCCACACATTTCCTCACTTTTACCCTTCCTATTTCTCCCCCCATCCCACCAACAGGGAGTGGCTGTGTGGGGCTGAGCCACAGCAGCTTCTCCTGCCACCCACGAAGGGACAGCAGCTGGCTGAAAGCTGCTGAGCATCATGGCAGCTCTGTTGGCCAAGACAGCTGTAACAAAGACACAAACCCACCAGGCTCTTTGTCAGATAACTTTCTCAAATTTAAAATTTCATGTCTGAAACCAAGCATTTACAGCACCCTAGACCAGGTTTCTTTACCTTAACACTTTTTACTGATGGTGATGTATTCCACGGGAACCAGCAGACGTGGTTTGAGTGTTGTGATTCTGACCCACATCAGCTTTGACTAAATACTGACGCTTAGGGCAGAAGGTGTTCAAAGACGGGAAGATTCAGTTCCCAGAGTGATCCAGGAGGCAATTCATCTCTAGCTTCCAAAGGATTAATATTTCTCACAGAACACTCCTAGATACACCCTAAAGAATATTCCTCAACTGGCATCATTTCAATTTTGAAAGTTACTTCGGTGAAATTGCTGTGAATCTGTGGCCAAATTCACATTCCTGAGAAAAATGGATAGTTGGATTGCAGCTGAAGAGGACACGGGGCAGCTGGAGAGTCTGCATACCTGCCCTGCAGGGGAGAAGGCTGCTGGGCCTGGGAGGAGCTGAGGTGGGAGCACTCGGAGCCCCCGGAGCACTGGGCCCACGCAGCCAGTCTGGGCAGGGTCAGCTGGAGCTGCCAGAGCCCCAGAGATCCCAGCAGCTCGGGGGCTCTGGCAGCCTGCAAGCACAGCGTGAAGGAGCCCGGTGAGGGGCTGCCAGAGCCGGGGCAGCTGCCCGTGAGACCTCCAGAAGAGGACAGGCGCCAGCCCAGAGCCTTGGCTGGGTCTCTGGCTCGCAGCTCCCTCTGTCAGGATCCCTGGGAGCTGGGCGGGTGAGCTGGAAGGAAATCAAGCAGGTTTTCAAACCTGCCTGGCAGGCAGTGAAAATCCTACCTGGTTTCTGTCAGTTTTGCAGAAAATGTCATACTTCCCCAGGCATCCAAGCTGAGATCAACAGGAAATGCTTTTCCTTTCCTGTGAATATTTCTGAGATTTCAGAAGCTTTTCTGGTACCTACTTTGAAATTTACAAAAGAAAATAGGGATGGACTAAAAAAAATTGGGATGGGTCAATTAAAAGGTTTGTTTCAAAAGCATACCTTGGTTGTTTTTTTCCAACACAAACCATTCACTGACACCATTTCTTCACCTCTCAATACTTCAATTTTGAAAATCTGACATATTCAGAAGAATGTCCAACAACAATTGCACTCTTACTTTGAATGTGTGTCTGCATGATTTAGCTATTACTGAGCATGCAGAAAGTTGTAAAAAGTGGAGGTTAGCTCCTAAGCCTCTTTGTACCAGTGTTTATGTACAATGTCTATGGTATTTCCAAGCAAACAACCCTGAAATCCCAGACCTCACACAAGTCTCAGATCCCACAGAAAATATCACTGGCATTTAGACTCGCTTGTCTATAACAAGCAATCCCTTACTAAAAATTTCACACTGGCTATTGCCTCGAAAACAAGCTAAGAATGATCCAGTGCAGGTCTCTTTCACCCCAGGGAGGTGGGAAGGATTTGTTTGTTAGTCACGAGCAGTTTTGTCCTTCTGTCACGTTGCCAGGTGCCCAAGAAGGGCTGCTCCAGTGAAAATCCCAGTGCAAAGCAGAGTCACCTCGCCAGATCCTCCTGCCTGGCCCCCTCACAGCCCAGATAAGGCAGGGTCTAGTGCTGGAAAGTGCTCACCAGGAGACACACCTCGCTGCAGTTTACAGCAATCTGGCACGCCGGGAAAATCGAATCAGAACCAGGCATTTTTATTAGATCTGAACCCAGTGCAGGGGGTTACATTTAGGCAGGCAGACTGGGCCACTATGGAAGGTAATGTGGCCTCAGGGAGACACAATGAACTTCCACTTCAGGCACATATTTGATGAGAGAAATCACCAAAGAAATACCATGCTTTTGACCAAAACTTACTTTTTCACTTCCCCTCAGCCCAGTTAAAGTTCTGAGTACAACTTTTACCTCAAAAAAAATCATTACATCTCTGACCTTTACAAACAAAACAAGAAAACAAACCACAGAGTCACAGCCCACTCTTAAACAATGCTTGGGCTTGGTCCAGTCACTGCTTTCTGTTTGGAAAGGGAGAGTAATCTCTGCAATGCACAAGCCAGGCCTGTGTGTGAACACAGGGGAGCACGCAGGGCGCTCCCATCCAAACCACCACCAGCCCAGGTGCCACAGAGCAGCTCGGGACTATTATTTGTGATGACAAAACAATTAAACAGATAATTGTCCTCCTAAAGGACAAAAATGAGGGTGATGATGTGGTACCCTAGGAGGTGTAATTTGTTCTTCCTGGCCTCATCATTCTGCTGGTTTCTCCCTGGTACAATGTGGCCTGAGACCTGCATGAGCAGGACAGTGCCTGGGAGCTGCTTCCTTTGGGACCTGCTTCCTTTGGAGCTGAGTGCTGATGGTTTGATCCTGTGTGCCCTGATCCAGATCCTTCTAGCACTTAGGGAAAGAGTCAAGGAATTATCTTCCAGAGGGCAATTCAAAAGAAGTTGATCTCTTTCCATGTGGGGAACCTGACCTTTAGTTCCCAAACTGGGCAGATAAATGTGGGCAGTTTCATACGACCACCTCTCCTCCAGTCATCCTCTGTTGATTTTTGTACAGTTTCTATTTATAGTTTCCTGGACCTGACGGAGACCTTGTTTGTCCTTCTGCATAACACCAGGCCATGGAACTTCACCCAGTTTTCACTGGAATAAGAACAACATGGTGGCTGCTGTGTAACAAAAACAAACATGTTTAGAAATGCACAGCCAGGTGCCTGAGAAGGAATGGGCTGTACAGAAGCAAGAAATGCCCACAGGTGGTGTTTAAGAGGATCAGGGCAGACACAGCTTAAAGAGCCATTGCACAGTCCTGTCCCACTCCCACTGCAGGCCTTGACCGGAGGTGGACACTGGAGTGTGCTCGTAGCAACCCTGCCTTGGGCCACTGTGGGAAAGCACAGAAAGGTTCTCTCCATCAGCAGAGAGCACTGGGAGAGGCTCACTGAACCCACTGTGCAGACCAGGATAACTCTGTACAAACAAAAACCAAGGAAGCCTTCCAGAACACGTGGGGCCTCAGGCACACAGAACACCTGGTGCTGGCGAACCATGAGAGAGCTTAGATAAACAGTTCTGGAAGTATTCTGGGACCAGGGAGAGTATTCCCAGAATCTCATGTGACATTTAAAGGATGATCCTGTGCTATACGTTGGTGTCTAGGGAGATAAAAGCCCCACTTGCAGAGGGGGTGACAGGCACACCCTCCCAGGGAGTAGAGCAGGCTGCCAACCCAACTCTGCTCTCTTTACCTGCAGTGGAAGGAGGGCTTGGCTGGAAGCCAGGAAAACAGGAGAAATGTTCAATATTGAAGGATAATAATTTTGAGGCAAACCCCTCCAAAAATATCCAAACCCCAAAATGAATCCCACCAAGCCAGAGTTACTTGTAACCTATTTTATGGTGCTTTTAGGATTACCTACATTTATACACTACATTTATAGTGCAGTAGTGGTGACAGACAGATTGAAAACACCATGCAAAGCAGCTACTGTGCAAATAGAGATCGAGTCAGGACATCTTTGGAGTCATATTCACTGGGACAGACACAGAATCATGGAATATCCTCAGCTGGAAGGGACCCAAAGGAACAGCAAAATCCAGCTCCTGGCCCGGCACAGGACAGCCCCAAGAATCCCTCCATATGCCCGAGTGCATCCACATGAATTACACAAACCCACCCCCACCCCCCAAACTGCTCAAAATTGCCTCCCGAAGCTTTCTTTCAAAAAGCATGTTAATGTCAGAGGCTTTCCAGGACCTGTGGTGCAATCAGCTTCTGGAGAGTGGCTGGCTGCTGAAGCGGTCAGCTTGGCACAGGGGACAAAGTGCTCNCGCGCGGCCCCGCGCGGCCCCGGCCGGGCCACAGCAGCCTGCCCGGGTTACGAGAAAGCAGCACGCCCTGCGCCAGCCAGAAACTGAAAGGCCGCAGCAGCTGATTGCCTCCAGTGCAAGGGACTGGTCCAGGCAAATAAGACCAGATCCATGGGATTTGANAAATGAATCCCACCAAGCCAGAGTTACTTGTAACCTATTTTATGGTGCTTTTAGGATTACCTACATTTATACACTACATTTATAGTGCAGTAGTGGTGACAGACAGATTGAAAACACCATGCAAAGCAGCTACTGTGCAAATAGAGATCAAGTCAGGACATCTTTGGAGTCATATTCACTGGGACAGACACAGAATCATGGAATATCCTCAGCTGGAAGGGACCCAAAGGAACAGCAAAATCCAGCTCCTGGCCCGGCACAGGACAGCCCCAAGAATCCCTCCATATGCCCGAGTGCATCCACATGAATTACACAAACCCACCCCCACCCCCCAAACTGCTCAAAATTGCCTCCCGAAGCTTTCTTTCAAAAAGCATGTTAATGTCAGAGGCTTTCCAGGACCTGTGGTGCAATCAGCTTCTGGAGAGTGGCTGGCTGCTGAAGCGGTCAGCTTGGCACAGGGGACAAAGTGCTCATCCCTCAGCAAACAGAATCAGTAAGGCAAAAGCTAAAAGGCCAGCCTGGGACCACCGCAGTGATCTGCCGGCTCAGGGGCCGCGCTGATTGCACCGCAGCGCAGCTTTGGCCGGCGCAGCCACGGAGCCGCGCAGCTCGGGGNTTGAAAGAGAAGGAAAAAGGAGGAAAAGACAGAAATATGTTCCAGTTAATGTTCTTGCTGTGTTCAAACAAAACGTTACATACTGCAGAGAGCTGAAGGGAGAACCAAGAACTTCCTTGCCCAACTTAGAGAGCTTATCTCAGATCCTCAGATCTCAAAATTCAGTAATCTTCTAGACAGGAATGAATTTCCTTAATAATAAGTATTATCTAATGATTCTCACATGAGCCTGAACAGTGTTTTCTATTCCCAGCAGCAAGTGATTCTGGACAAATAACTGAGCTGCCCTGTGCCTCAGTTTCTCTTTCCACAAAATGGGGGAATATCACCTTTCCTAAAGCACTTTCCTAAAGCTGTTTGGACTAAGTGCAAGTGTGTAAATTTAAACCACAGTCACTGATATTAAATCATTCATTAGCTGGCCTGGCTGTCACTGTTTACCCCCACCCCAAGCTCATAGAGGAACACCCTGACAAAAATCCCCTTGAACAATTAATAACCAAGTTACCCATAAAGTCTGCATTCCATAAAAGATCATTCCGTTTACTGCTCATGGGGGGTGGCAGGCAGAGTTGGCCAGAGAAGAACATGTTGGGGGATAAATTTCTTCTCCCCTGTATAAAGTTCAGGTTTCCCTGAATTTTGGAGCTGAGCAAGAGGCCTGTCATGGGCCATATCCCTTTGGGGCTGTTCAGGAGATTCCAAACCTCCATGTTTTACTAGCCCAGGACCTGTCCTTGGGAAGGAATTTAGAAACCACAGAACACACTCATCAAAATGAAGGTGAACAGCAGAGCCATGGGGTTTTGCATTGTCCTCCTCCATCAGTGACCCTTGTGACGAGGCTGTGGAGCTCATCTTCACCAGGAGAACTGAACCCTGGTCCAGTTGATCTGAACCAGAAAACACTTCCACCAAAAATGACCCTGGGAAAAGCTTTCTTCCTTCATCCGGTCAAGAGAAAAGCTAGAAAACCAAAGACATTTTTGGAATGGACTATCACCAGGACACTTTCCAGAGGCCTAATGTGTGCAGATGTTACACATCTGCACAACCAGCCCTTCCAGCACTATCTGCTTGTTAATAGAACACCACAATTACAAAACCAGCTTAAAGGATGGAGTTGGTTGTCTTTGATCAGGTTTCACTGCTCAGTTCAAGCTGGCTGTTCTAAAGTCTTCCACACACGTGTACATCTCTGTGGGATTATCTTCTACTTCACTGCAAGGCTCCGTGTTCTGTCTGACAGGAGACCTTCTGTCCTTTCTACTGGGCCTGATTCCCAGAGCAGGCAGTGTCTAAGTGACCAAACACACACCACTGTTTTCTCTGGGAGGAGACCAAAAACCGAATGACTGGACCCTGAAAGGTTCCTGGGAGCAGAACTGGTGCACGCATTAGCCCTGGGCACCAGAACCCAGTGGCTCTTGCCTCCTTGCTCTGATTTAGGCCCCTGTGTCTCAGAGGAACTCAGAATTCCCATTCTGCCACAGAACATCATGCAGGGAAGTGCTGCACCACCCACACATCCAGCAAGCACTCAGTGACAGGGCACTGGGGGGTGGGAGCTGGGGCTGCAGCTTGGCAAGGCCAAGCCTGGCACTTTGCCACAGCAGGGCTTGTCTTCATTCCTTCCAGAAGGGCACATGCTAATTACAGAGTGTAGTGTTGTGCTTAAAGGGCTGCCATGATTCTCATTATGGGCAGACATGATGCTCCACAGGAAGGGATTTTTCAGCTCCCTACAGGCTGATTCTAATTGGGAAATGTAAGATTTTATGTCCTTTACAAGATGCATTTGTTACCCCTGACTCTGATAACCCTGGCCCACGTCAGGCCATGCAGCCACACCAGAGTGCCCTGGAGCTCACGGGGGTCTCGTACTGGGACACGCAAGCTTAACTACTCATGGAAGAAGGGTAACCTTTTTGTGCACAAACTTTGGAAGCAGTATTTTGTACAAGTGTAGGAGTTTCTAGAGGAATTCTCTAGGACAGAAAACATTCAGCACTTTTGAAATTTCTGCTCTGTTTTACTCTAGCCCACAAAAATGAGGCATATAAATTTTTTCAGTTCACAGGCTGTGGTTGAGACCCGATGAACTTTGTGAATGACAGTCTGAAAAATGACAGTGTTCAAAGGGTAGGAACTACCTGAAAAACTAGTTAAAAAAGGCAGTATCAAGAGTTTCATCCATGGTAGAGCAGAGTTATGTGTTGGCAGGTGGCCCTTACGGGTCCTGGGCTGGGTTTCTGATAAGGCAGGAGGGAGGAGAATGGAGGAGACTTGTACTGGTGCTCCAGAGGTAGAACAACTGCAAAGAAGCTGCACTGATAAATCAGACCTCGCTCTGCATCTTAGTGCCTGAAGCCAAGGCTGCCTGAAAGGGGGAAAGAATGGTCCTGCCTGAGAACAAAGAAAGAAGTGAAAAGGCCTCGGGCAGGGTCAGGCCTCGTGAACACGACAAGGTCTTGAGTTAAACAAAAAAAAAACCCGAAAGAAAAACGAGCATGGAAGAGTCAGTCCACCCACTCAGCCATCCTTTTATACTAACAGTGTGGAGGTGAGGGCAAAACATACTTATTTTTGGTGCTGCTGTTTGCTTCCAAACTGCAGTTCCCCAAATCTGAGGTCACAAAGGTAAGAGATGGGTTACATTCTTTCAGCAAAGGCCACATCCACGTGAAACTTTCTTCCGTTCTGGTCCTGACATGAGCACAAATTTCAGAGATTTAGAAAGACTGACTGATCTCCTTTCTCCAAGGGATTTAACCTCAGAGTCCAGTGGATTCTGACAGAAATAGAAGCACAAGTGAGCAGAACTGAAGTTCTGGATTTACTGGGCCCTTCAACACAAAATGGATGGCAGAGGTCTATGGGGAGAACAGAGGGATTAAACCCAGATGGACAATGATAGGGGTGAAGAATAAAAAATCTCCCCTCGAGTATCTTTTGGTGTTCAGGCCAAGGTCTGGAGAGGGCCTTGCTGCAGATATGAGATGAGATGAGATGAGATGAGATGAGATGAGATGAGATGAGATGAGATGAGATGAGATGAGATGATCTTCAGCCCCAAGCACATCAGCATCCCCGGGGGAGGAGGGGGCTCCTCGCATGGCGTCACAGAGAAGGCTTTGCCCGAGTCCCAGAAGAAAGTAATGCCATGGGGGATCTGAAAGAAACCAGCTGAACTGTAACAGGTCCCAGACACGAGTATTAGGAGCAGATTCCACTCACCAGTGCTGCCACACTTAGATCATGAGTAAATGGGAAAGAGGAAAAAGAAGGGAGGCCGTGGCTCTCCTACAGTCAGCGCTGAGCCAAGGAGCGGATGTGAGCACCAGGAAAAAATTATTCACCAGACCCTTCCCAACACCAGAGTGTGGACAAACAACAGGGAGCCCCCTCACTCTGAACTTCCCCACCCACTGAAATGCACCAGCCAAGACACCCAGATGCCCTTGTGGCAGCGTTCATCGAGTCACAGCCTGGGTGCAGGGGCTCTTCCTTCTCCTTTTCTTTCCCTGCAGGCCCCTGCCTTGCCTGAGCAGCCTTTTCCTTCCCTGATTTTTTGGGCTGCTGACCTAACGGTTTCCTTTTTTTTTTTTTTTGTAGTGAAAATATAGCAAAGAGGAGTAGCCCAAGCCTGACCACAGGGAAGAGGGGTGGGTACTTTACCAGAACCCTCGAGACAGTTTCCCCATGACCATGATTCTACCACGTGATCATTTCCAGAGAAGGCCAGGCAAAAAGGAGGGAGGATTAATGATGAAAATTGGGTTATCTGGGTTTGTGAAAGTTCAGTGTCTGCTTTTGTTTGAATCTCAAACCAAAGAGGAGAGAGAGAGAAGGACAAGGAAGATGTAGTGAAGCCTGATACCATCTGCCAAGGAGAAAGGCTCTCTATGGATCAGACAGACCTAATGCACAGGGCAGGGAAGAAGGAGAATGAGGAAATGCCAGCCATAGATCAAACAGACCTAATTCATAGGAAAAGGAAAGAGCAGAATGGGGAAATGCCAGCCAAGACACTCGGTCCAAAAAAGTTGAAAAACACATCCACCTCTATTTCTAATTTTAGTCACTTTCTGAGGCCATCAAGCACAAGATTCTATTCTGCTCACCAAACCACAAATTTAGGAAGTGGCTAAATCCTGAGGAGAGTGTGATACTGCTCTCATCTGTGCATACAGCAATCACATGCCCACCAGGGCCATCAGCTGGGCGGTGGCTTCTGAGAAGAAACAGCACAGGCCTGTGTTACTCACCAGGGTCTCACCCCTCCTCTTCCCACTGCTGAAGCTTCAGACTAGGCCATGAGTGGCAGAGAACTCCTCTAATTTGTTTACCTTCCCTTTTGTCATCCTTCAGAACAGTGGCAGGGAGGCCACCAAGTCTGTCACCCTTGCCAGCGACTGGCTCTGGGGTGCTCATGACCTTGGGGTGCAGATGATCTGGATCAGACTGGAATGAGCCAACTGGGAGAGCTTACATGGCATCATCTGTCATCTTCGGCCTGGGTTTGTCCTCAGCCAAAGTTATGCAAACAGCTCATGATCTGAGGCCAGTGGCAGATCATCCCTCACAGGCTGACCTCCCTCAGCACTGAGTTTGAACTCTTCATCCATCACCTCCTTTGACAGCTCTTTTTGGTCAAATGGAGAAGCACGTTGCCACAGGACACTGCTGTAGTCAGAATTTGAGAGCACTCATGCATTAGATGTGTGAGAATTAAAAATATTCTTGAGTCATTAAGGAGAAATAAAAACATTACTGTTTTGCTCCTATGCTTACCAAGATGTTTCAAGTTAGAGAGATACTTCCTCTTTCATCCTGGGGGAGCTTCTCTTTTACCACAGGGTAAAAGCAGGAACACGAGGCAAACCACAGCACAGATGCTGTGCAGCAAGAACACACCTCACCTTACCTTACCCCACAGCAGCACATCTACATACCATACCCGGAGAAATAATTCTTTTTAATGCTCCCTTGGGAGCTTTTAATAATACATTATGCTGTCTAGAAGAAATTTAAAATCAGGTGATCAATCTCAGTGGTTTAATATGAAGAAAGCCTTTATGCTCAGAGTGTTCTGACTTTCTGAAAGCAATGACTGAGGCAAGTGACATGTTTCAGATATCTCAGTCCGCTCTTGCTGTGGTGCCCTGGGATGCCCACAGAATTGTGGGTTTCAAGACGGTTTTTTTTTTTTGTTTGTTTGTTTNTTTTTTTTTTTTTTTTTTTTTTTTTTTTTTTTTTTTTTTTCCAGAGGCAGAAGCTCCTCCTAATTAATTCCCTGTGTGGATGTAAATTTAGAATCCACTTTGGAAGTAAGAAAGATTAATTTGCATTGCAATGCTTACATCCTGCAAGAGTATCCATGTTACAGAGGTCCGTTTAAAATTCACACATAGATTTAATATGAATTAATGACTGTATGAACAAATCATTTCTGAGGCACAGGGAGAAAATCCCCACGGTGCCGATGGGTACCACCCCGGCCCTGGCAGCTGCCGGGGCAGCTCGGGGATTTCCCGCAGCCCCCGCGGCTTCGGGNCATCCCGGCAGGGCGCGATCCCGGAGGAGCGCCGGGGGGTGCCGGGGGATGCCGGGGAGTGCCGGGGGATGTGTGCGCTCACCGACACTCGCGGTTCGCCCCTCCTGGGGGCTGCACTCTCACATCCACGCCCGCACTCGGATTCTGCCACTTCCCATCCGGGCGGGATGGCCGCGCTTGTCACTCGTCGGAAAACACGAGTCACACATGAGTTCTGGGGCTTTTTGCACTTGCAGCCTGACATCCCCTCCCTCTGCAGACGTGGGAATCTCATGGTGCATCTGCTTTCACTTTTGCATTCAACTGACCTACATTATAAGCAGTCGCTTGGAATCACATTGCCTTCCCAGCTGATTTTGAGATCAGGCTTTCGGACACGGGCAGTGTGTTAATAATTCCTGTGCTGCCCCTGCTTGCCGCCCGTGCCGTCACCCAGGCAAGCCTGCCGTGCTGCTCTGCCTGCTCCTGGACACCAGCTGAGGCCTGGAGCCCGGCCATGAGGAGAAAACACCGCGAGCGTGCTTCAAGAGTTCTCCTCAGCGCAGGGAAGCGGCGCGGGCCGCAGCCGAATCCCGAACACGCTCAAACGCAGCCCGACCGGGTTACGGCATTTCCAGCGCCGCCCAGAGCATGTGCGGGGCGCCCGGGCTGGGCACGGGCGCGCCAGGCGCTGTCCATCGGAGGCAGCTCCCCTGCAGCCTGCACGGGGGCTGCGGTGAGCAAGGCAGCGATCGACTGCGCAAGGAGCTGCTCTGGGGACAGCCTGCGCCCGCCCTGGGCAGCTCCAGCACAACCTGGCCAGAAGAAAAAGGAAATGCGTCTTTTCACCTGTGTATTGTGTATTGCTCAGATGTGGTGATGTTTAGCAGGAAATGGGAAGAAGAGTCTTAATTTGGAAGTATTGTTTCCCAAACCATTTGAAAATTTGGGAGCCTTGGAGTGCAGGCACATTTCCCTAGGGATTGTGCAGCGGTGGCACTTCAAAGGCAGGAGGTGAGTAAGCCTCACATTTGCATGTGCAAGCAGCACTCACACATCCCCAAATCGGCCCCGGGTTCTGAGCGTGCTGTTATGCAGTCAGCATGCAATGAAATTACTGTAATTGTACTCTCAAAATAAAGTATGCACCAACCCTTTTAATTTGTATAGAGATCACTGTTTAATTACCTGCACTGTGCTGTAATCTAACTTCAAGAAAAAAATGTCTTGTAACAGTATATACAGGCCTATAACCACCTGTGTGTGTGCTGTGTGTAAAGAGAGCATTAGCTGATGTATTTGGTGGGGCCACAGACAGTGAAGAAGTCCGGGATCTGCACAGCACTGCATGCAAAAATTAAAATAAATTAGTGCCCCAATAGAGCCTTTAATAAAATACCTAATGTTGGGAGAGTTATGTGCACTCTGTCATTCAACATTTCTACCTTTTTTCTTTTCTTTGGAAGGTGAAATCAGAGCTGAATTTACACCATTTTCTTGGCTGGAAGCATGTCTAGAGATCTGCATGATAATTTTTACCTTCAATCACAGATGCACATATTAAGAAGAAAACTACTGAGATTTGTATAGAAGGTAAAGGCAATTTTTGTACTTTTCTAGCAGCTTCACAATCACAGAGAAATCCAGATCACCTGTTTTGAGAGATGACACTGATCCCTCTAAACCACACTGAGGAAAGAATCCCATATTTTGAGCCTTGCAATTGATGCATCCAAATATTAAACGATCCACTTTTTATGGTCTTTCATCCCTATGTGAAGTGCTCACAAACACTAAAGGTGTTTCACACCACCGTGGCACAGTCCCATGGACAATATTGCCCATTCTCAGCACGGGGAGATGGGAATAAACTTCAGCCCTTGTGACACAGCTCCCAGGCTGCAGCTCCTCTCCTAATGCTCCTTGTTGGCCATTTAGGAACTGGGGTCAGGGCTGCCTGTCCAGAACCAGTTACACGGATCCCACTTCTGGAGTGTAAGAAGAGATGTATTGTCCATACTGGTCATCAATAAACCACATCATGTCCAATACCCAGCTCCTGCTGCTGTCCCCTTGCTCAGGCACCTCTGCTCTTGTGCAATGGCACAGACGGGGAAAAGAATTCTTTCTTAACTCTTGCAGCTGAACTCTCTGCACTCTGCAGCATGAGACTGGATCACACTGTTCATTACCTTATCTTCCTCAGCTGCATTACTAATGGTCTAAAAATTAGCCAGGCCTTCTGTAAAAATCCACCCACTCAGCTGGGGCCTTTGACTCAGTTGAATGGCAGTGTTGGGGCTGACACATTTCAAACCCCCATATTCTCCCGAGTGCAAAACAAGGCCCACACTCACGGAACCTGTTGGTCAGGGCCAGCCTTGGCTCTCGTGTCTGGGCTGCACCCAGCACTGCGGAGTTCGGCCAGCACTGGGACTCCTCAACACCTTTTTAGTCCATACAAACAGTGCAGGTGTGCCCAGCTGGTCGGGGGCATTCGCCAGTCCCAGCACGCCTTCACGTGGAATGGTGTAAGTCAGCAGGGTGCCGAGCACCCCCAGTATGAAGCTGAGCCCTGCAGGCTTTGCTGGGAGATAAAGCTGGCTGGTGTTCCAGCAGCCTGCACTGCTGATCTCTTTTGTTAGAAACCGAAGCTGCAAACAAGTTCATTTCAAAGCACAGCCCTTCAACTTCAGCGGACTGAGCAGGGAGCTCAGGCATAACAGCACACCATACTCTGTGAAAACCAGGCTGTTCTTCAGACCCAGGAACTAGAACATCACCTCTGTCACTGATAATTAAATACAGCAAGAATTTCAAAGCATTACTATAGCCAACACAATTAAGTAACAAAAAAATCTAAGGAGACACTGAGAATACAAGGTTTGACATCTTTTGTCTGGACAGTGGCTCTCCAGGTGTGTTTCCAGGTCCTTTTTAACTTTGTGATGACAGATGCAGCAGGAAAAAATAGATTGTTTCCTTTGGGCCATGGCACTTGGATAGTTCAGACACTTGGCAAAAATACAACAGTGCATAAAAATCATGTAATTTCAGGCAAAAAAATGCAACTCTGGTTAGCCATTCAAAAGTATGGTTGCAGCAGCTACCACAAATCAGCTGTGTACAGCTTGAACCTCTGGAGAAGGGAAGGGCTTTCATCTGGCTCAGAGGTCCACGGCAGGAGGTGATTCATACCCACGGGATGCTCGGGGTCCAGCACGACGTGCAGAGAGCTCAGCTCGAGGGTTTCCTTGCGCACGGCAGAGATTCCCCTGGCCAGGGCGAAGGGGCTGCTGGCACTGGGCTTGCCCCGCTGGCTTCTGTCCCTGCGCCCGCGTGGAGAAGGGGCTCTGCCCCCCAGCGCTCGGTTTGAAGCACTTACTGCCTTATTAGACTCTGTTTAGCAAAAATAACAGTGTGAATAGGCTGAAAAACTGGTCTCTGGAATTGCCCCCAGGGCTCTGGGCAAGTCACGCAGAAGGAATGGGTCTCCAGATTGCTTCACTTGGGACAAAGATACCCGTCATTAGCCGGTGCTGAACAACACCCAAAATTGCTCTGTGACTGATAGAGCCGTACAAGATGGTGGGTGAGGGCAAAGGCAGGGCCTGTGCTGTCTGGACAGGGCGTTGGTTGGTCCATAGTGATTTCCTGTAACCCACAGGGCCCCACTTCTCCTTTCCTTCTCAAGGCTCTTGTCTAACAGGAAAACTGCCCCTGTGCCCTGTTGGGACACCCATGGCTGAGCTCAGGCCGGTTGCACAAGCTGGAAGGGCACCTCTGGTACCTTAATCTGCCCCCTCCCTCATCAGATGTGTGCTCATTGCCTCCTTTCCTTCCTCTGCTTTGTTTCCTTGCTGTTGGAGGAGAACAAACACCGAGGGAGTGAAGAAAGTGTCCAGAAAGGAACTTCAGACAGGGAAGCATCCAGTGGTCCCCTGCTCTGGGTGGCATTTACGGAACTGCTGTCCCTCAGAGATGCAGTTTCTCAGTGCACTGTCATACATCCCCTGTTGCTGCCTATTACTTAATCTTTGCTTCCTCAAAGAGCACCCAGAGTTGGGTAACAGGTTTCCTGAAGGTGACAGAAGCAAGGAAAAGATAGTACTTCAATGATAAAAATGAAAAGTTTGTCATAAGGGACTTGGACCCACGTCCACTACTGAAAGAGGAAAGAAGTGGTCAAGTATGCTTGAGGTGCACACCCACTAAGAACACAAGGAAAATTCCATTCTTGTTCTGGAAACTCATGGAAAAGGTGCCACACTACCCACTGTAATGGTCTGAAGGACAAGGTGGCTCCTCTGTGCCTGCACAGGAACAGAAAAGGAGGCACTGAGGGGCACGTTCCATCCGTGTGCACACCGAGGGAGCTGACTGCCAGCAGGTGCAGCAGCAGATGGCTGATCCTCTCCTGCAAAGCCCTGGCTAAGGATAACCTGCACCAGTTCAGGTGCACCCCAGACACCAGCTCTCCTCTGTTTTGAATTCTTTCCCCCAGCAGCCAGGTCTGGCAAGGGAACAGCACATTTAATGTAAAATGAAGGGGGAATTTGGAACAGATGGGACAGAAAGCACTGGAACAGCATTCTTTCTTCAGTCCAACATCCTCAATGCCCACTGAAGATGTTGCACTGAAGATACTGAACAAGGGCCTGTGGGTTTTATAATTAATTTATGGATTTAGAACAGATTTTCCCAATATTCAACCCTCCTGGGAGACCGCAGTTGGCAATATAACTTGGAATCCCATAAAACTAATCCTCCAAGTATCTATGTCTCACTGACAGATTTAGTTTGGATCAGTACTGCTTTTTAGATATAACAGCAAGAGACCATCGTGAATAAACTCATTATTTTCTATATGAACAGGTAGCTTTTCTACCTCAGCTTCAGCATGAAGACTTCTTAGTTTAAAGACACAGCATACAGATTTATTTGTTGATTTCCTGTTGGCCAAAGAGGAAGCTGTCAGATTATTTGCATTTTTGTTACTCTTTTTGAAAACACTGAGATCTTGCTTAGATAGAAGCCAGGGCTGACTGTCAGCTACGGAGACTCATGATGCCAGAAATACAAAAATAAAGATCTATATTTGAGGACAGATATAACAGCTAATATCTTTTGGCCTATGAAACAGACTGGAGGGAGCAGTAAGAGGCCATCCTGCTCATCCCAGCAGCTCTGCTTGCTGCTGAGAATGTCTGCTCAGGAGCTGAGCGAGGTTGCTGCTGTGCTGCAATCACTCTGGCAGCATCTTGGCAGCATTTCCAAAGCTATTAATTAGAAGATTACTCATCAGTGGAGCTAGGGCACCCTGTAAACCGATGCCCTATTGACCCTGCTGAATTATTTTCCCATAAATAAAATGCAAACCTCACAGGTTGGTCTCCACAGGACAGATTTTTTCTCTTCATTTTCACAGTCAAAGCAACTATTCAGAATGGTATAAAACCACCTGCTCAGCACTGAGCAGCAAACCAGCCTGAAAGGGATTCTTTCCCTGCAGCCTTGCACAGCACATGTGCCACTGGAACAGAGCAGATTGAACACATGGGTAAAGGTGCCTGAGCATTTGCAGGCTGCTGCAGTTTGCCTGCAGCCTTGAGCATTAGAATGGAGTTTGTTTAGAGGGGAAATGTTGACAAGGACACTGGGATTTATCCCCTGCTTATGGAAAAAGTAAAAGGATTTTTAAGTTCTACCTGAAGGGCAGAGGGGTTGATCTTGCACTGGCAGAGCACCTGTGGGTAGCACCCACAGCTGGGCAGCACATTCCTCTCACCATATTGTCAGTGCAGGCAGGATCCAGAGCTGAGCAAAGTTTCACTTAAACAACTGGTGGTTAATTCTGTGCCAACAGTAATTAGCTTCTGTAAAGAGTTTATAACAAGAAACCACAGAAGAGTTTTGTTCTGATGAAACTGATGGGAAAAAGCCGTGTGCGTCTGTCCACGGGGCGAGAGCTCCAAGGCTTGGCAGCAGAATTGAGGCTCAGCCTTTCAGGCCAAAGGCAAACAAGGCTCCCCTGAGCTCAGAGCAGCCTCCTTGCTCACACTGCTTGTACTGCTCAGCATCTCTGCCTAGCCAGGGAGCTGGGCTGCTGCTCCCACCGTGGGGCAGCGGAACAGGCAGGACCTTGCTCGGAGCACACACAGTCTGGGGCTCTGCTTTGGCCAACGCTGGCACTGGGGCTCAATCCTGGATGTATTTGTGCCAAGGAGATTGCTGTCAAGAGTACAGGATAGGGCTTTTAGCCCGTTATTACTAAAGACATGGTTCTGAATAATGGTATTGATCTTAAAAGAGCAGAGAATGTACATTTAATTCTGCAGCTGGGATGAGTTGTATTATTAATTTCAGTGGGGTTACATCCATTTATAAAACTAAAGCAAGTGTTCCTAGTTTTTTCACAGATTCTTGGATTAACATCTGTGTTCATATCAAAATGTATAAAAGAAAAGCTTGAACTAGAACTTGCAATGGCTTTGCTATAACTTCTGCATACAGGCATCTTTCTGAATACAAAAAGGAACTGGGCAGTGTGATGAAGTCAATGTATGACTGACTACTCGAGAGGTGTGGGGTCAATCCTTGGGTTTTCCTGACCAAGCTCTAGCACCAGCTCTCTCATCCCATTCAGATTATTTCCCCTCCTTCTAGTTTTGGGCTTTTTTGCTCACTGTTTCTGTTTTATTCATTCATGCTGTATTTTCTTGTGACACGTTCTGAACAGCACATGGCAACAGGGTCCCAAACTCAGTCCAAGATTTTGGGCATGGCTGTGGTAGAAATAACCAGTAATTCAAATTTGATACTCTTGCTCCTTGGAGTACATGTGCTCCCTTGCCAATTGAAAAGAGCAAGAGAAAAGAGCTTTTGTTTTCCTAAGGTCTCCTGTGTCTCCTGAGAGGAGCAAGGATTTAGGTCCCTGGGTTTGTACAGGTGCTCAGGGCTGACGTGTTGGGTTCAGGGCTCTGCTGGCGACTTGCACTGCTGTCCATGCTCGCCCCTGTGCTGCTACCTGTCCCCAGAACCAGCACTGTGCAATCTTCCAGAATTTTTCAATGTTGCAATGGCCCCGTAAGCTAAGCAAGAAAGTGACTTTACGTGAGAGCAGTGGAGCAGAGCAAGGCTGGTCCTGGACCATTAGTCATTGGCTTGTTGCTATCAGATTTTACTAACAAGAGGTGGCACTGGTACCTTGTTGTTTTGAAACTGCAGTTTCAGTCATTAGCTGTGATGTCCAAGCCAGAACCTACTGCATTTCCTTTTGTCATCAGCCAAGAGATTGTGATTAAAAGAGATGCATAATTAGAAATTATTTGACAGGAAACTGAAGAGAACCTCTAATCATTGTAACCCCAGACTTTATTCCAAAGACAGAATAAAGCAGGAGGGCTTGACTCTTCGTGTGTTCTAAGCAGTGTAGCATTAAACCTGGTTCCAGTGAGTGTCCTGAGTAAGCAGGGAAGGAGAAGAAGGCAAGAAGCTGCAGATGGCCGAGTCCCCAAAGGTATGGAGCAGGCTCCTGCTAAATCTTCAGCTTCCAGGGGAGAGGAAGGGCCCCATGTCTTCATCCTGCTGGAGGAGGGAGCATCTTCAGTGCTGTCCCTCAAAAGGCAGTGCGCTCCTGGCAGGGATCACTTTGCCTGTCAGGGAAACATTGGGGTGAGCTCTAGGGACCAGGATCATCCTGAGTCATTCCAGGGAGGTTCCTCTTTCAGCCCGCAGAGAGAGAGAAGGAGGGAGGCAGGGAGGCAGGAAGGGATCAGTCTTTGCCCTCCAGTAACCTCCTCCAGCCCAGCGTGGATGCTCTTGTGCAGCCACATCCCAGACCTCCACAGGGAGGAATGGTCCGAGGAGAAAGGTGCAGGCATGGGCCGAATAGATAAACCTAAGGACAGGTTTTAGTTACAAAATGATTAAACACTCCACTGACTAAAGAGCTCAAAATGAATTACGTGGAGCCACTAGGTTCAGGTCCTGCAAGAAGAGGGCCCTGGACTGTGTATGCGCCTGTCTCATGACACTGGTCCAGCACCCAAGGCATGCCCCTCTTTCTTGCTGCAGTTACTTGCTAGAAAACTCCAACAACCAGCCCCAGTTTTGGAAGGGCAAAGGAGAGACTGCTGCTGAGCAGGGCAGAGCCCTTGCTGTGACGTGCCACGCTGTCAGCCGTGCCTGTGAAAGGCAGACCCTGTGGCTCAGGGACCATCCACACTGCTTCCAGCAGCGAGGGTTCCTGCCTGCAGTGACCATCCCGTGCCAGGTTCAGGGCATTTGCAGGCTCGCTGCTGCTTTGTGGTGCTGCTGGCATCCCAGGCTGCTGGCTGAGCCAAGGTCAGGGCTACCAGCCACTCACTCCTCTGTCAGCAGCACTGTGCAGCACATGTCCAGGACCTGACTGCTGCATTTGCATTTTCCTCTTGCTAAGATGTATCCCTGTGCAGGAAGCAGCTTTTGGGATAGATGGGGAATGTTGCTGAAAATAATTTGAAAGGCAAAGAGGGCTAAAATATACTGTCATGATGTTTCTGAGTAAATAAAGATAAGGGCGATGGAAGCTCCTCTGGCAGGGACATTAGCAGAGCCTCAGCAAATTAGTTTAGCACTAGAAAATTGACATGGAACGGAAACAAGCCGTTCAAAGCAGGGATGTGCTTTCACTAGGCACAGAGCCGAAGTTATTTGAGAAGAAGAAGTGGAGCTGGTTCCAGAGTAGCTAATTCATTTCTCCTTATCTCCCCTTGGCAGAGGCTTGCTGCCTAAAGAGTGCTTGATGTATGCCTGCTGCTTCCTCCCCTCTCTCCTCACGGCTTTGCCTTGCACAAAACAGGAATTAGCTCTGTTGCAAATGACTCCAGTTCCCCGTGGGCTGCAGAGAAACAAATCACAGCTCACTGGGCACCCGTGTGACACCCCAGCACTCGGAACCACACGGCTTGCACTTGCTTTGCTCTGAGTTCAGCTCTCTGCTGAAATATTTGCTGGAATACAAATGCCAGTTATAAACACTTCTTTCCATAACATTTGTGTGTTGGTAAAGGTCCAGACCGATTCACTGTCACAAAACACTTCTCAAGTGTGGCTTAATTTGCATTTTAATGAACCTCAACTGCCCACCAATCTTACTGCCTGATGACATTGCTGCGGTGTAAACCCGTTACAAATTTCAGGGAGGTACTAAAACAACAGGTTTGATATCTGCAAGATACAACACATCTTATTCTCTGGTAGTCAAACTCATTTTCTCAGCAGTTCATTTAGCAGAGCCAGGGTTATATGGACAGAGATACTAGAACATCCTGCTGGACCGTTTTGTTGTAAAATGATTCTCTATACTTGCATTTAAAACCAAGTGGTCCCTGTTTATGACACTTTATAGCTTAAGTTTCAAACATGTCAGGGTTAAGCACAGGCTTTGGCCAAGCTGGGAATCAAGCTGGGTTAACCTTGCAACTGAGGCTCAGCAACTCTTCCAGGTCTCAGCTGAGCAGACATCAAAAAGCTTTGAGTGTGTAACGCTGGTGAATAATAAACATTCTGTGATAACTTTAAGCTGCTGCTGCTATCGTCCTCCTTTAGCTGCTGTGCCTGAGGAGATCCTGTTTCCCGTTGTGCCTCTCTCTTCAGCCATTCTGTCCCGTCAAGGTGAACTTTGCACCTCTCTTGCTGCAGCTCTGGTCCACGTGCAGGGGCATGCTCTGTCAGAGTGGCACGGCGTGGCTTCCCCAGAGCTCCAGGAATCAGAGCTGATCTCTCGGGCCAGAACGCCTCCTCTTTGCTCGCCAGCTCTGCAGCCTGGCACGTGCCAGTTCAGTCTGATACTTTTTCTGGATGTTTGCTAGATTTTTGGAAGAGGTGGAAAAAAGTGAACTCAGTCCATCCCTCCTAGTTGATGCTGAACTGACTATGTGTCAGTGAAGATGATGAGAACTCAGCCTCTGATTTTATAGTCTGGTGGTGTCCAATGAATTTTCAATAACCTCTAAGAAAAATTCTGCATTGTTCATAGCTCTAAGCTCCTCACTTTTTTTCTCTCTCTTATCATCCTTTATTTTGTAATCTCCCAGCAAGGACTGATTCTGCTACATTCGTCTGGTAGCAAACTGAATACATTTTGAGGATTTAATAAAACTAAGTTTTTATAATCACCTGGGACACAATCTTCAGCAGTTAAAGAAAAGCAAAGTGGTGGTTACAGGTGAGTTATGAGTTGGAGAACTGTCAGATTCTGCTACAACAGCAGCATCCAGGAATGACTCCTCAGTGGAAAATCTGGGTTGTCAGCTTATTGCGAGCATCTGTTATGCCACTGGCAGTGACATTTTAAAGTATAATGCCCAGTTGGTAACTTACTATTTTAGAGCAGAAGTATAAATTCAGCACACTTTTGTCAAAACCAGAGCATGCATGTAGCAAAGTGGAACTCGATGTCAGCAGGAAACATTTGTAACATAACACGAACACAACAGGAGAGGGGTCAGTGTCAATCTTTTGGTAAGCCAGGACCGGAGGAGCTGGGGGCAAGAAAATGTTTCCTACTAAGCTTTCTTGACTGAAGACCCAACTTCTTCCCTAGAGAAAGGCCAGTGTGTACAAATCAAAAACTGAGAGTGGCCTTGCCTTACGTGGTCTCAGGCAGCATCTTTCATGGTGAAAGAACTGAGCAGCTCGTGAAGGAGGTGTTTGTTCAGCCCTACAAGCCCTGAAGCGTACAGCAGTGAAGGCAAGGCACCTGAAATCAGTGCAGCTCTGTGTTACCCTGGTGGCTGCAGCTCCCAGTGCCAGGAGCAGCCCAGGAGAACATTCCTGAGCAAGGCACAGGCGACCCGGGCAGGAGCAGCAGCGCAGCCCCAGCAGCCAAACCGTTAAATGCTTGAGTCTCGTCTTTCCAAGAACCGAAGGACTAGCAGAGAAAAGCTGTGCCGACTCGCAGGGAAGCAGGCTGCAGACAGCTCCGCAGGCTGGGGACGGGGCAGGCGGCGGGACGGGTACCGAGCTGGGCACGGCCGGCGCGGGCGGGGCGCCTGGCGGAAAGGCAGGAGCAGCTGCTCCCTGTTTACTCTGCACCGGGATTGACCATCCGTGCAGCACGACCATGCACACTCCAGAAATCAGGGCCTGTCAGACGGAGCCTGGTCTCGTGGCTGGAGCACAGGACAAGCAGTCAGGAGATTGAGATTCTATTTATTGCTCTCCTGGTGGCTTCCAGAGCAAATGTGGGGAAATCACCTCGCTGCTTTGTGCCTTGTTTTCCTCCGAGATACTACTTTACCTTATTAGTGGAATGAACAGTTTGTGTTTATCAAGTGCCTTTTGTTCTTTGGATGCAATGCTAAAGCAGGACTAAACAAGATGTACTTACACAGAATTTATAAAGCTTCAGAAACAGCTGGTCAGCCTTCCTACTGCAGCAAAGGTAAAGGTCTGTAAACTCTATCACAAATAACTCCAACCCAGTCCAAAAGTCCCTGTGCTCCTCTCTCCATCACACTTCAGACACTGAAGAAGGGATACTTTAGAGATCAATGACAACACTGGAATATGTGAAAAGAGGCAGAGAAATAAAATTTGTTCAGAGGTGAGCCAGTACAAATGACCCCACACTTTGGGAATTTTGATATTCTACCCTGAGTTTTTCAGCTTCTCATTGGCATTGGTAATTGAGTAGCATTGAAAAGTCAAGGTACCCCTTTGTATAATACATTTTTCCTTCAGAATAAATCTTTGAGGGTTTTTGCTAAATCAAAGCACTGCGGCCACGCAGGACTCATTCCATGTGAGATTTCTGTGAACAGCACTGAGTCCAGGATGCACAGTTCCAAGCACTATTGTGCTTTGGGAGCACAGGAACTTCACGAATTGTCCCAGCAGAGTCATATGAAATTGAGCTCATTTGTTTAAATATTCCAAGAGTTCCTTGGCTTGCACTTACTGTGGGATTAGCCCTGAGCCTTTATCAGAATTATGAAGAAGAGCATGGATGGGTCTTCACTGATAACACTTTTCTAAAGCCTGTCAATATTGCTTAATAAAGTCATTTATGGAGCAAGACTGTGGGATAAATCCTGCTGCCAGTTCCAGTGGGGTGCCTTGCCAGGATTGCCTGCTCTCCTTGTGGAGAGGAGTGTCCCTCTCTGGCACTTCAGAAAAAGCTCTGTCCCACTCAAATTAACATTGCTGAAGTCCTAAAGCATCACAGTCCATATTTTTCTGTATTCTCTGCCTTCCACTGAATAATTGTGTGGTGGGTTCTGCTCCTCTCCTATCTCTATGCAGCTGATTGTATATATAAGGAAAGAAGTCCAGCCATTTTTGTGTTTCCTTTTAATTCTCTTGTTGTTATTGGGACCTAAATGATCTTGTTTTTGTTTTTACTGCTCTGTAATGAGTCACTGGCTTATTTAATTTAATTTTATTGTAATTGTTATCTTTTCCTTCTTGTTTTTTCCAGTCAGTTACTCATAAGACCACAAGATATAAACAGGACACTGTTGCTTGGACAACTTCTGAGGGTAATTTTTTTTACTGTCACCCAAATGCAAAGCCATTTACTGAATGGTCCTCACTTCCTAAGAACTTTCTCCTCAGTCCATGTATATTTTTCCCATGTCATGTTTCTGTTGATCCTTATGTTTTCCAGCTAAAGGAGATCAGTCTGTCTGGTTTTGTTGTTGCTTGGAAGCTTTCTTGGGCTTTCAAACTGGGCCTGATCGAAAACTTTCCATGGAAATTTTAGTGATAGAAAATCAAGTTCCTTTTATATATTATTTCTTTTGTAACAAATTAATCCTGCCAAAACATTTTGATTGAAACTTTGGGAGAAATAGTTATCCAGCGAAATGTTAAATTTTCTTTTGCCATCTCCTCCATTTTCATGCCAACCTCATCTTTGGCAGAGCATCCTGTGGTGACGCTTTCTTGCCAGATTTCTTATCTTTAACCTGATTGCCCAAGGAAACAGGGTTTATGTCGCTGAGCTATGTTTGCATATGTTACACACACTTCTCTTTATCCATCAGTATAATTTCAAAGCAACTGGCAGCTTTCCACCAGATCTGATATAAAGACACAGCTCCAAATTATGTTAACATTTTGTGCTTCACTGTAGTTGTCAGACAGAAAAGAAATTTTATGAATGCATCTGTGAAGGGAAAAGCCTCAGGAGCAGTGGCCTTGCACTCACTAGCACAGGAAGCAGGTGAGAGAGAGAACAGTAAATGCCCAGCTATGGGAAAATCCACTGGAGTTGACCCCCATCAGGACAGACACCACAGGGCATAAAGGCACAGAACAGCAGCACTCAGCTCTGCTGCCTTTGGTGCTTTGTTTCCTGTGAGACTGACTGACTATGCATGTGCACCAGTTTGAGTGGAGGTGGTTCATATTTTGGGGCAAAGCAAAGTGCTTTTGTCTGAGGTGATCTGCAGCTCTGCCCTTGCTGGTAAGCAGAGAACCAGGGACTCACAGCTTCAGGAGGCTGAAGGCTCTGTCTCTGTGCTCCTGTAACCTCTGCCTCCTCAAAGTTCAGAGCTCCCTGGATATGCCACAGTTACACCTTCCAGCCACAGCTTTGGCCGTTCCTAAGATGCAAATTGTCTGGCATGAAAAAGCATCTTTTGCATATCTATGTGCAACTTGTGCATGAAGTGAAGTTTCTGTAGTACCCAGAACTTCAGCAGCCTCTGCAGATAAGGTGCATCAGACCAGGAATGATCAGCAGGGATGGCACAGAACTGCTTTCATTGTCAGAGACTGGCCATTGTCCAGCAGCACCAAGAGACTGGATATGCCATGCACAGAAAGCTTTTCTAATGAGGAACCTCGGAATAGCCATGACAAGTGATGGCACGTTTTAGCTGAAGGCTTTGAGAAACTCCAAGT
This sequence comes from Promerops cafer, assembly GCA_013398275.1. NCBI lineage: Eukaryota > Metazoa > Chordata > Aves > Passeriformes > Nectariniidae > Promerops > Promerops cafer. The sequence goes on along the minus strand of VZSE01000992.1, from coordinate 204,774 downwards.
GCTGTGGAAGCAGCTTCAGAGGTCAGCAACAGGGTTTTGTCTGAGTCAGCACTGAGCCAGCCCCCCTCCCCATGGCAGGAGGTACCAGGATGTTTGGAATGCCAGCTCTAGGACAAGAGGTCAGGCTGCACTTCTGACCAGTGTGATCATTGAAAAATTTGAGGCTGCTTTTGCAAGAGTTAACGCCAGTTAACTGAAGTCAGATCCCATCTTGGGTAATTCCATTCTACCTCCCTAAAATTCCCCAGTTATTTCAAACAGATGTAGTGTTTTTCACTTCCTCCATTAAAGACTGCTGAGTAGCTCTGTGTGTTGTGCTGAGCACTTGCTGTGTTTTGCCCCAAAGGTGGCTACAGCACCCAGGGAATGACCCAGTGCAGAGCTTTGGTACCTTCAATTCTGTTTGGGGGGCAATGCTGGTCTGTCTGTTCAGTGTGAGAAGTGCTAAACATTCTCCCACAGAGCTGTGGTTTGCAGCACACAGCCAACAGAAGCCAGCACTAAGGATTTTGCCCTGTAGAGTACGAGGCGCACACAACCTCTGGTTGTAGCTCTTCCATTTATTTCAAGTAACAATTCGGTCACTTTCTAGTAAGGCCAAAAAGCACCTTAATTTTACATCAGAATAAGCTGGCTTGGACCCTTAATTTCTGTGCCTCAGTACTCATTAGTAACAGTGAAATAGCACTGCTCATTAATGTTCATTAATATTTACTATAATGGATGCTTTATGATCACTTTGAAAGGGAGATGAATTCCTGTTTCCCGTTTTTTCTGATACAGACAAGCTGATGAATGAACAAATGGAGCCGTTTTTACCATACACCGTGCTAGACAACTCCCAGTGCTTGATGGCAGCAGAAGCAGACACAGAAGTGCAGCCAGGAACATTAATTGAAAGCATGTTCAGGGAGACAGAACTGCAGCTTGGTCTTAACGAGTGTGTGCTAGAGATAATGTAAAAGCAATTACTTTAGCAAAGGCAATGCACTGAGAAAGGATTTTTTTACAGAGCACCAACTTACTCCGCTGGTGGGATTGCTGCCAGGAGACAGAGCCAATTAGTGTCACTTAGGCTGGGGACACTGAGAGGTGGCCCTCTGCCTGCTGAGCCTGGCCCCGTGTCCCGTGCCCAGCCACAGGACTCCTCGGGGTGGGTACACGTTCCCTTCCCGAGGTTCCTCAGCAGTGTGTGCCCACATGGAATCTGCCATCCTGAATGACAACCTGCACCCCACTGGGGGATGCACTCACCTGGAGTTTCTCTCCCCTTTACCAGCACGGGTGACCTGCCCACACGAGATGCTGCAGTCACCTGAGACATTGGTGCAGGCCAGGGTCTCCGCTCATCTCTGAATTTCCCCCAGTATCACTGAGGCACGAATATAACCCCTGAAATTCAGATAACACTACAGTTTACCAACAAGCTGGAAAGGCAACTGGAAAATGTAAATGGAGGGTGCACTCAGGTTTCCTTATCGAGGACAACTGTGAACTAGCAGTGACATAAAAATCAGCAGGAAGAAAAGATAACCCTGTGTGCCTCTGCTGCCATTCACAGGATTTCTAAATTCAAGTAACACTCACGAAGTTTTTATAAAAAAAGTCAATGTGTAGCCTTTTGGTTGCAATTCAAGTTCTAATAAAACTGTTTATTGAACTCCTTGACCCCTTCCTGGAATCTGCTGGAGCTTCCCAGAACTTTGTGTCATGTGGTTCTCGGTCATTAATAACCAAGTATGACACAGCAGTTTAGACGCACAGCAGCCTCCTCTCCGTGCGAGCAGGCGCCAGGACCAGCTCCGAGCACACAAACAGCTCAGCCCAGGGCTGCAGGATCCAGTCCCAGGGCAGCAGTGCCGTGATGCAGCACAGGCAGAAAGGGCAGAGGCAGGAAGTGATTCATCCCAGTACAGTGCAACATGCGGGACAGGATCAAAAGGATCCCAGCCTCCAGCCAGGACGAGTACTGTACTGGGCACACGGCTCCGGGCTCCAGCCTGGATGTTAGCTCCATCTCCCAGTCTGTTTACACAGAAATACTCCTCCACCAGCCAGCTGTGCATTCAAAGCAGCATCTGGTGCTACAGAGGGTCAGTGAATCCGAGACCTCTGAATACATGGCTGATCTGTTCTGTCCGCCCACTCATTTACGTTTATAAAGCCCTTCTGGCTTCTGCCTGGAAATCTTTGGCCTTCAAACTAGAGATCTCTCCAGCAGTTCTCCAGCTCTTGGCCTGCTTTACTGTTCCTTGAATCTGTTTAGCCATTTCCCTGCCCATTCCCAGCCCTCAGCCCCCCGTCCCACCCCAGCTCGTGGCTAATTAATCATCTCTTCTTATGACAACTGGACTGTAGCTAAGAAATTCTGAGAGTCACTTTCCACAGAGCAGAGCTGTTGTGTCTGCTGCAGCAAGATACATTCCAGGTACATTCTGCCTCACCAATTATATGCTTAAAAGAAAAAGAAAGGGCAGGGATATTGCTATATGGAGAAGCTAATCACATTCTAGGGTGAGCTGCTGTGCTTCAGCAACAGTGCAATGAATGAGACTCATTGTGAATTGATTCAAAAGTCTTATCTTTGCCAAATTTGGGTTTAGTTACACATGTGCATTTCCTAAAAATGAAAGAAAAAAACCTGTGTGGACTTATTGGGGAAATGGGTTTAATTTTGATCAAGTTCCTTGAGCTGATAATCACTGTAATTTCACTGGAGAAGGCTCAAACTTGCTGTAGGAAGTTGGATGGGGAGGGAGATGGAAGAGACAAAATTGAAATCTCAGTTTAGGTGGGAAATAATAAATTAAATCAAATTATATTTTTTTGTCCTTCCTATTTGTGTCCTAAGCTGCTTCTGCTTACTTCTCCCTGTCTCCCTCCACAGTATTTACAATGCAGATTGGCAAACACTGGAGCCCTGCGTGCTCCCTTGAGTTAAAGTTCATTTGTTAAGGAAACAGAGATGACCCTGCATCCCTGGAATAGATTCTCAAGCTCCTGAGGTCCTACTCCAAGCATCAGACCCACCTTCTCAAGTCAAGCACAGTGAGGAATGTCATTTTCAACAAAAATGAGGCTGCAGAAAGGAAAACATTTGCTTGCAAATCCAGTTCTCCCCCTGGGGAGAGATCGAGAACGAGCTGGACATGCCAGGCTGATCAGTGCTGCTTTGTGCAAGGCTGGCAGCTGCTCAGAAGGGATGGTGATGGGACTGGTATGGACCCTACTCTAGAAAGGACCAACTTTCATTTCAGAGGAAAAAACAGCTCATCTAGAAAAGAAGATAATATTTAGTTTAATATTTTATTGTATCTAAGTCCATTTAAAACAAGTCCAAGGCTCACTGTCTTATCTGCTCTACTGTTAGCTGGTGTTGGCCAAGACATCCCCCACCCTGGTCTAGACAAAGCCTAGAAGCAAGGAAACAAACAAATGACACAGAGAGTGAAGACCAAAGGAAGGGAGACACAGTGAGAAAAGAGTAGACAGAAAGGAAGACAATGGAATGGAAAAAGCTGACATTATCTTTATACTGAACATGACAGCTGGGCTTTCGAGGGGTGCTCTTTTCCCTAATCCATAGCACATGCTGCTTCTTAACTCCAGTGATGTGTTTGTTTATTTGTTGTGTGTTTTTGTAAAATGAATCACCCTTAGGAAAAACCCATGGACTTAAAATTACCGAGGGCAAAATCTCATTGTACGTCAGCTATTCTGGCACAGCCCGTAGGTAGCTCAAGAGGAAAAGCTACTTGGGAATTTTCTGGTGAAGAGTTTCTCTGTAGTTTTCTTAAAGAAAAATTACACTACGTTGGACCCAAAATGTGTAATGGGAACGTGGCATTGGAACTGTCCTGTTTTGTATAAATATTAAATAGGCATTGGACTTGGTCTCCCACAGAAGTACTCTGACCATTTGGGGCTCAAAATGATCTCTTTATTTTGGTCCGGTGATCTGCTGAATTTTTAATCAAATAGAAGGTCACACCAGGAGAGCCCTAAAGCGGCCACTGCTCTGGTGAGAAATACCCTCACATTAAGACTGGGGGCATAAGTTCTTCTCCTGGGTTTGACTCCAGAAATCTCTCACATGCCTGCTAATTGTCCTGCCTACTGGGCTGTTAATTATTTTGGGGTGATGACAGTTCCTGTGGATATATATCACTTGTATAGTGATTATAGTAAATGTGAAGTACCTGTACCTAAGGTCAACAAAACATCCCTCATATTTCTACATCTCTATTATAAACACATCTGGAGAAAATCTTCACACTTTATTTTGCCTCTTAAATGTCACATGTAAAAATAAGCACAAACACATCATTCCACCCAGTGTCCGTGCCCAGCTGATGTGAAACAAGCACTAAAGTAACAAATATGAGGCATAACCACTATTTCTGTGTGCTGAAGCCCTACTGAAGAGAAGAGCTGGTCTGCCACCTCTGCTGATCAGAGTTCTGGCCAAATGCTCCAGCCCCTCTCCATCCAGAAGCAACAGGCCCCCTAAGAATACGTGGAGTCACAGGAATGTGTGTGGGAATTGAAAATAAAATTTGATCAAGCAAATACTCACTGGTCGATAACAATGGTAATATTAAAAGGAATTAAAAGAACTAAAGATGTTTTCCCCCACATTCTCGGCGGGAAATAGGACATCTGCACTTTGGTCACGCGGCCAGGATTTCATAGAGGAAAGGTAGAGAACAGGCTGAAGACACTGGAGTCAGGCATTGGGCTCATGATGTTCTCCCTGGGCATGTGTCCCCTCGGGAGAAGTGACAGCAGGAAGCAGGCAGGAGGGCACAGGAAGTGTTTGGGAAATTTCACTTAACAGTTAAAACCTCTACGTGAATGAAGCCTTGAGCCTGTTTTGCTTCAAACAATGTTCCATTCAAAGTATGACTCAACGTTTGGGGCCTCATCCAAAGCTCACTAAAGACAATGAGAGTTTTTCCATTGACTTGAGCAGCCTTTGGATGAGGGCCTCGATCCCGATCCTGACAGCCTGATTCGCATGAGAAAGGCTGCACACAAAAGATCAGGTCTAGAGATCCTTGTTGAGGTCCTAGCCCATCCTTTCCTAAGTGAGTATTCCAAGCTACAGCACTGACACCAGTGAGCCTGATGGCCTGCTCACTGTCCTGAACTTCTCCTAACATTTGATGGTCACAGGGATTTATAAGGATAAATCCTTGGTCCCACACTTCCACAGCAGTGTTCATGTTTGCATAGCTGATAAAGAGTTTTTCTGCCTTCTTGACTTTGTTTTGTCTAGTGGTGTTAGCAGAATGTAACTCGTGAACCATTAAGTAGTTTCAAGAGGTGCCACACAAAGGCCTAAGGTCCAGTTAAAATTAAAAATGTCTTCATTGCTGAAACCTAAGGTGTTGAAACTATAATGAAGGTTAAATTAATTGGACTTACTTTTATTAGCTAGTGCTTTCACATGCTGGTTTTCAGGGCAGGGTTTTTTAGTAGAAAAGGTATAATCTTTTTCAGCCACTTTGGATGATAAAACTTACTATGTTTGAATGTCTTAAAACACCATTATTCAACCATGAAAGAAGAGAAAGACCAAACAATGCAACATTTGGACCTTGCAAGTTCCTCCCTATTGGCTGTCTTTTCAAAGCAAGTGTCATCTGAAATGATTTGATGCATTCCTGTGCCATTCCTACACAAACATCCTGTGCAGGGGCAGCTCGGGCTGGGCTGCTCTCTGCTGTGACACCTTGCTCACGAGCACATCCCTGTGTACCAAGCCTCTGGGACCCGCTCAGCACAGCTGGGCTGTGCCTGACAAAGCTTTTCATACAAAACCTCTTCACCCTTCCCTTCAGTGCTCACCATACGGTGCATAAATAATATTTGGTTGTCCCGGTGGAGTTACAACTAAAAAAAATGTTTTCACCCATCTGGTTTGTATTAACTTTACAAGGGAAATGCAGTATACAGGGGAAATTTTATTTTTTTTTTTTTGCTTGTATAACCATGTCTACACCCTGGCTGCTGCCAGGAGCATCCTGGGTCACCCAGGGAAAGCTGCAGCCCTGACACAGACGGGGTCCAGTGTGACAGAGCACGAGGGACAGGGCCAGCAGTGCTGCTGAGGGGAGACACGAGAGCTGCCTCACCTCCACCCCCAACCTTGCAGAAAATCTGCTTGGGTGATTTCTGTCAAAGCTTTTCCTTGCAAATCTGTGCTGCCACATTTTTAAGCCCAGCCAAAACCTCAGATTGCCTCACAGAACTGAGTGATCCAGGATCTATAAACGTCATTTCCCAGGATAATCCTTGACTTTTGTTTCAGTCTGTTATTTCCCACTTAATACCCACAGCTTTTTAATTGGTTATTATTATTTCTTATTATAATTGAAAAATTTAAGAGTCTCTTAAGAAGCAAAAAGGGGACATAATTAAAGAAAAATGCAGAGAATAATCAAAATGTAGTGTGGCTCTACAGATGTGACAGACATTGATTCTGCTCAGGAGGGAGACAGGAAACTGTGGTGGGCCAGAGCCCTCAGCCCCCATCTGACTGCAAAACATCCCCTCAGGACTAACTTTGTGAACTCCAGGCACACAATAACCACCAGCAGCTCCTGCACCCAGCTCCCCAGTGCAGCCCAGGCTGCTGCCAGCCAATATTTTCCATTATTTTGATGTTGTAATACAACATTTGTTTACCTGATTTAAAAGCAACCATTGACCTGGCACATGACTTCAGACACATTACTCCAGTGTGCTGGTTTATATCTTCTGATGGCCTTTCAGACATTTAGATCCTCTTCTAATCATAAATAAAATATAGACAGTGATGACAAGAAAAGGGAAAGATGCAATATGAATACTGATCGTGGAGAATGAAGAAGGTGACACACCATGTTCAATTTTTTAATGGCATCAGACCCAGACTTGATCCAAAATCAGGCTCCCTTTATATGTATGGCTTCTTTTGCTCCTCATTTTGAATGTTCAGCTCTTTTGATTGGTTTGCTACGTCAGTTCATACACTGCTGTTACAAGTAGTAGGTGCAAGACCAAACCTCAGCTTTAAGTTACATTATATTCATTATACAGAGATCAACACAGCACTCCTGCCATTGACTTTAGTGGGTACTGAGTTTGTCTAAAGATGTCATTACTGCATCCAGATTGGTACAAAACCTCCTATGCTGTACTACAAACAATTATAGTTTGTCATCATTACACTTAGGGATCAGCAGAGACAGTTCCTCGAGTGCCAGATCTCCCACTCAGGGGGCTGTGCACAAAACCAGCCAGCCAGGCTGCACAGCATCTGCAAGGGACTGACTAAAATTCAAGCTACCTTTCAAAATACAGCTTTGAGGCTGAAATGTTGCTTATCACGAAGAGAGGATCTGTAAAAACAGAAATGGGAAGATAAGGAGGGTAAGACTGGCAAGCACAGAGTCTCCCAGTGACTCCGAGGGCTGGGATGACCCCAGCTTAAACAATCCAAGATGGGTGACTTGGTTATGAAAAAGGGTGGTAAACAAGGAAAGATCGTGCATGGAAAAAATCAACATGAAGGCTCGGACGGGGCTGTGCAGCAATGCCGAGCACCCGCCGCTGCCAGCAGCGCTTGTCACATCCACACCAGGGCGGCGAGGGCGGGGCGGGTTTGAGCGCTGCCTGATTGACGCTAGTGACATTCCCCCAATGGCTGTGGCTTTCCTCACACCACTCCCAGGAGGGTCGCACGCACATTCCTCCCCAGTTCTAATGTGAAAAAACATATTTGGAGTCAAGTTAAATGATGCCAGGTGTTTGCTCTGGTTGCCTGAAGTAGAGGCACGGCCAGAGCTCAGCGTGCTCTTCCCAGCAGTGGGAAGCAGCTCCAGTTACCTGCTGGTGACTCCAGCCCAGCTCCACGTCCAGCCACGGATGGACGAGATCCATCCTGTGATACTGGGAGACAGCAGCATCTGAGAGTGTGCATGCCAGCCCTGCAGAGCCCTGTGAACTGCTGTGTTTATTTGTGTTGCTTGGAAGCCCCACTGAGGGATCAGGTGTGTGTGTGACAGACACAAGCCTAAAGCACTGCACTCTCCTGCACGGGTTATTCACCTCTGTTGCTTTTGTCCTGCCAGGAAAAGCCTTACCACTGCCAGTGGCAAAAGTGCACCAGAAATGGAAAGAGGAGTAGGTGCACTGCCTCAAATCCCCCAGCACAAGACCTGAGGTGTCACCCAGTCCAGATCATCAAAGCATTCTGAAACCTCATACCAAGCTAAACTCAGAACTTCTGAGCCCAATCCCCCAGGCCAGTGAACAAACACTTCATACCAAAGAAGAGGTGCCCACAAATGCCCATAAATTCACTGCTTATTTTGAGAGTGGAAGGTGAAGCTTTCAGATGCTCTGTGCCTAAAGAGGTCACTGTGATAAACATCTGGCAGGTCCCAGGAAAGCTACTGGCAACTGCTACAGCTCAGAATTCCTGAAAATCTGAATCTTCCTGTGTTGGGACCCTACTTCAGGAATTGCAGTTTATAAATAACTGATTCAGGGCATACCTAAATTTAAGAATGCCAAGGAACCTAGCAAAATCCACGTGCTCAGGACTTCCAGAGCCAGTTTCGTAAGAGCTCTGGAGGCTGGCTGTGAAACCTGTGTGCCATGGACTCACACTGGCTGTGTTCCTCAGCCTGGCAGGGCTGGGGCTTGCATGTTCCATCCTGTTCTCCTTTCCACCCTTTCAATCTCTCACTAGGATCAGTAACAACCCTCTGGAAGCAAAACACAGATCGGCCTGGATTGTTCCAATGCCTCCAAATGTGTGCTGCAGCAGTGGGATGCAGGCTGGAGGAGGAGGAGGAGGAGGAGGACGAGCAGGAGCAGGAGCAGGAGCAGGGGCAGGAGGAGCAGCAGGAGCAGGAGGAGGGCTGCCTTTCTCTTCTCCCTCGTGCCCACAGAGGTGATGGCCCAGCCCACACGGACCATGACAGGACAGGCTGCCACCTGAGCAGCATCTCACGCTGGCTGAGCCCATGCTACTCACACTGGGAAAAGGAATGGGATGGGAATTCTCATTTGGAGGCATGGGCAGTCCCAAATTCCATCCTGCAGACCCTGCCCAGAGCACAGCCCAAGCGGGCCTCGAGCCTGAACATCAGGTTCATCATTGCTTACACCCAACTAGAAATCTTTCAATGGAGACATTCCTTCAGGGTCTGAAAACCTGGCTGAGGGTGTGAGTGCACCTCATTTATAGCAAGACAAATATTTGTGTGAACATGTAGAGGAAAAGAAGAAAATCTTTAAATTAGAGCGCACTCTGAGAAAGGGAGATTGAATCGTGAAAACCTTCCAGATAGATATTCTGGATTGATTTTCTAGAAAATATTTTCTAGAACAGAGATCTAGATCAGTCTTTTAACAGTCTATCTCCTTCCAAATTTTCCAAGAGCACTTTTTTGGTTTTCTTCCTTTTCCCTGGTGACCCAGTCACACATATGCATTTTCTCAGGATTACCACAGCGATTCCTTTGTGATGATTGCTCTATTCTGCATTTTAAAATAAGGCTGAACATTGAGGCTTAGAATGTTAATCATGAGAAGAAGAATCACAGGATAATCAGTGGCTGCTTGCAGAGCAGTGAAATTGCAAATCAGCTGCTCAGGATAAATACCAGACACAAACAGGCTTCAGAAGCAGTCCTGAAATACTTAAACACAATATATTTCCCTTAACACAGCCCTTTGAGATCACAATCTTTTCTAAAACAAAGGGTCTTCCATGCAGAACACACTTGACACCTTTGTCAGGCCTTTCCAGAGGAAGTTGGGGATGGGGCACAGCTTCCTCTGGGCAGAGGGGCTGCTGCTGTGACAGCCAGCCTCAGCAGGTAACACCCAGCCTCTGTGCACACCTCTCCAAAAGGCAGCTGCGTGCATTTTCAGCTACTTCAAGGCAGTTGGTCATGTTTGATCAACTAAACTGAACTCAGAAAGTAGCACAATTTTGTGTCCAGCTCCTGGGCATGCTCCTGGACCCAGGAGCGTTTCCTCTCGGGGCTCTGTTACAGCCAGGTGACGCACAGGGCTGGAGCAGAAGGGGCTCCCAGGCACCCCACGCTCCCTGGGCACGGCTTCTCCCACACCCCAAAACCTGCCTCTCTCCGCTCGGCTGCAGCCACACCGAGGGCAGGAGGTCTGGGGGCTTTGTGATCTGCCTCTTCTCTGCTCTGCAAATCTGAGTCAGCCACAGAAATAAGAGGGAGACAGGAAAAAATAGAAAGGGAGAAGTGGTTAAGGCATTCCTGTGTGACGCAAATGCAGTGATGTCAGAATTGGAGACCACAGACACCTCTGCCAAAATGAATGGGATTCCAGCAGGCTCCAGCTGGTCTCATGGTTTGTGCATTCTGTGTTGTTTCCTGGATACCAGCAATTCCCAGCTGTAAACTGAGCAACCATTAACCCTTCCCTGCTGCGGGCTTCCAGGCAGTTGCTCACGGGGAAGTTTTTCCCTCTGGTGAAAGATTCCCATATTTCATAACCAGGCATCTTGTATGAATCAATGGCCAACTCAAAAATAACCCCTTGACCCTAAGTGTCTGGGACAGCCATTGGAACATGGAAAGGAGAACCTTTTATACAAAGCAACATTTATTATCTGATCTTTCAGCTGCAACCCTGTGCCCTTGAGCTTCATTTCCATATCACCCATGTGACTTACCACCTTTATCACTTTTCCTTTCCTACTTATTTTTTTCTTATTTTTTCCCCCCCTGTTCCTTCAAGTTAATTTTTCATTTTTTCCTTCCTACCGCTGCAGTGAGAAGATGAGCCATAGCTTTAGTGCTGAACTTACTCTAGGAATAGATCTGAAATCCTGGATCTGACATACAACTCCCAGAAATTTTTGTGAGGCAAAGCATCCAAATTCTTAATCTAGTGGCTGATTCCTTCCTGGCACAAACTGAAAACCTAATTTTGGATCTCAAATGCCTGAACTTCCCGAAAGTGAAAATCTAGGCATGGATTTTTTTGGCTGAACTAGCCCTCCTACAGCTGGGAGGGAACAAGGGCTTGAACTCAGGCCAGACCAAAATAATCAAATATCTGATTTATTAATCTCTACTAATCAAATTGTATTTAAGCTGCACGGACAGGTCCCCCTGCTCTTCTCTCCAGGTACTGACAGACAATGGAAAGCTTAACACAGATACATCAGAACAAACCTCATGGACTGAGGTGACAGCAGAAAGCATGAGTGCTTTTGAAAATTGGTAGTGAAAAGACAAATACATCCAAAATCAGAGCAAGTTAAAATGCAGTGATTGCATTCTTCAACAGAAGACTTTTGGACTTGTCCAAAACATGAAGCCGTGAGTAACTCCACTAAGGGCTAAACTGCATTTCCTGCCTGCTCAGCACGGAGTGCTGCTGCTGTCACAGAGTTCACTGATTAGCTCACCTGAGGAGACGAGAGGGGCAGAGCTTCCCAGCCAAGGAGCATCAGAGGCTGGAGCTCTTCCCCTCGCTCGTGGGACATCCAAAGGCTCTCCTGTCCCCTGCCTGACCTCCCTGCATGGCTCCACTGCCTCCACCACTGCGACTTTCACCAGGGCAAACCTTGGGCTCGTCTCAATTCCTTTCTAAGTTCTGAGCTTTTATGGTTCATCCATTCAAATTTTTCTCGACTATCATGGAAATTGGTATTTCTCATCTGGCAGGAAAAGTTCAACTTCAAGAAAAATAATAAAATAACAACATCTAGAAATGCTGGTACTGCAGCCACCTCTTCCTTGGCCCATGGTCAGTGCCTGTGGTCAGATCCCCACTCACAAAATGGGCTCAGCCCCCAGCAATGGATCACAGGATAACTTCTGTGGAAGCTGAGCACAAAGAGCCATTCTGGCCCCATTCCTCATCTTAGCTCAGGGTACAGCTGCAGCACAGCCAGAGAGACTCTCAGCTATCCATCCCAGCCTGTAAATCCCTGTGCATGGGCCTGTTTGCTAAGATCAGCCCTTATTCTGCAGAACATTTTGTTTCTTCCCACACTATAACATAGATGTATTATTTACCACAAGCTCAAGCAGTGTAAAGGGAAGTGTAATTCCAGTCCCTCAAGTCTTCAGAAATAGTCAAGAGGAATTTTCTTTGAGCAAGGGAGTGATACAAGAAAGAAGGTCAGTAAACTTAGCAAAATGAAGTGTGAAAATATGATTTATGGCTATTAATGCATCAAGGGAAATAGGAAAGGAAGGAAAAGAACAGATTAAGCTAAATACTGCTGTTGGAGTAGGAGTAAATAGGCATGAACTGACTACTAATAAACTAAGGCTGAATGAAAATTAGAAGGCTCCCAACCAATTCAGCAACCTGATTCTAGAGCTCTCAAACATGGGAGCGGCAGAGACCAAACTCTGGCTTAGGAATAAAACTGTTAAGGCAACAAAGTCAATTGTATATCTTGGTATTTCTGAGAAGAGCCCTGAGCCAGCATCCCAAGCAGGCCTTTGCAGCCCCATCTTTCTGAAAGCTTCCCTTGGATTTTTAGCTGCTTTTGCATAGAAGACAAGCATTTCCCTTTCATGTCACCTGCAGGAACATTTTCATTTGTGAGACCAAAGAGGAAGGGGAGAGGTTGTGCTGCAGTCCAGGGGCTAAGACATGAAACACTCGACCAGTTGGGTTTCCATCCCCTCCTCCCCAGCCTCTCAGTCACTGACTTCTTGCCTGTTCCTTATCATTCTGCTTCCACACATTTTGACTCAGCTAAAAATAGATCCATATTCCATCTTTCTGCTGTAGTAGTGCTGCAGAGCCAGCCCCACTTCTCATGTGGAATACAGTGCCCACTCTCCAAAGTATTTGTTACTAGGTGTACATGTAATAAGCAAATGCTGGAAGTAAGCATAAGACAAAAGGAGTTGATTCTCAACAGTGTGACAAGGCTCCCTTGTGTGCTTTGAGAACATCTTGGGGACCTTTGAATCCCAAAAAAGTGACTCCATTGGTACAGGTTAAATTATCTCTATGGGGCCTAAAGATGCACACACAAGGCACTGCTGATAAATTACTAATATTAAACACAGCTGTGATACTGAAAAGAGGATAAAAATCTGAACTGTAGAATTCTAGGACAGTTTAGGCTGGGAAAGAGCTCAGGAGGCCATCTCGTCCAACCACTTTGCTCACAGAGAGCCAGCTCAAATCACACTGAGTAGGAAGGGTCTCTGACAAGGCAGATGTGCCAGAATGGGCCTGTCTCATTTCTCGATTGCCAGGGAATGTACAATCCTGCATGCCCTCAGCAACCCCTCAGCCAAAGCCTCTGGAATGCTCATTGTGTTGTTCATGCAGACCCCTGGGTATCCCAGCTGGGTAAAAATCAGTTCCATTTGAATCTTGCTCTTGGAATCATTGGTGGTCCTGAGATAGTTATCAATGGAACCCCGTCAGAAGACCATGGAATGACAGCGTGGTTGGGGTTGGGAGGCACCTCTGAGGATCATCTAGTGCGAGCCCCCTGCTAAAGCAGGAAGATGCTGCAAAGGGCCAGTCAGGTCAGTGCCATCAATGTGTTCCAGAGCAGCCAGCCCAGCACACCAGGATTAGTCACAGCAGAGATGAAACAAACCTGCCCGGCCCCCTTCCCTTTGCTCTGTTCTGATGTTCACAGATAAACCCATGCGGGAGAAGCTGGAAAGAACTGCATGTCCTGTGGGAGCTCTTATCAGGACCAGGAGTGAACAGCCAATAACCACTCAGCAAGTCACCTTCTAAGTTTAAAAAGCAGCCTGTTGTTTCAAAGTATGTTAGTCATCAACAAATTGGCTGGGGTGTTCTTCACTCCCTCAGTTTCCCCTCTCCAGTCTCCCTCTGCTGGGATGAGCTAGCTGTTTGTCTTTACGGTGTTTTACAGACAAGGGTAAAAATCTTTAACCGTTTTTAGGATCTAAATTGTGTCACCTTGTTTGGAAGGCTGACGTGTTTGTTCTAGCATTGTTTGCTCTTCCTACTTTGAACTGTAACCTCTGGGGACAGGGACTTTTTGTTATGCAGTATTTGCCCAGCACCAGCACAGCCCTGTTCCTCTGAGCCTCCCTGGCACCTCACAGCAACTCCAAGCTACACAGGATTTGCTTCTGTGATTCTTCACCACTGGAAACAGACTCAGCTCCGGGCAGCCAGAACCTGAGTGGAAAAGCCCACCACGATGGGGATGCAGGGTGCCTCAGGAAATGTCTGTCTGTGGGACCAGGTCCCTTCCCTCCCCATCTCCCCTTGTGCATGAAGATACATTTCCCAATACAACTCAGTCACTTTTTTTTTCCACATTTCATTATTTATGAAGAATAGGGCACATGATCCACACAGGGTGGGTTGATTGAGGCATCTCTTAAAACGTTTATTCAAAACTACAAACCTCAGTTTCTGGCATCCAGCCAAGCTGACCACAACCAGCAGGCCAGACCCTGCCCCACTGCCCTGCCCTTGCTTCCAGTATCAGCTCTGCTATTCCCGGGATAGCCCAGATTGTTTGCAAGTACTATCATTAATCATCTGTAATTTCAGAAGTACAGATGGCTTGCTTAGCAAGTACAAAACATGGAATTGGCTGGGACAGTAGGAGGTAGACACTTAGCAAACATCTCTACCCATAGTTCTTATCATGGTTAATTCTTTAGAGCAGCCTCTCATCAAGGCTGCAATCACTGATGAGGTTTTTAACTTCCCAGTTTGACTACAACGTGATTGCGGGATCAGCTCCTCCCGGGGAAAACGCCGCCACTGCCCTCTCCTGTCCTTTCCTTGTCTCCTGTTTCCATTCCTTCTTTTCCCGGTTTTTGTTAACTCCGGACCTACAATCTTCTCATGCCGGTGACACAGAAGAATGCCTGGGAGATTTTTTGGCGCCCTCTTCTTTGTCCTGTTTCGAAGCCCTGGAGACAAGGATTGTCTCTGCCCTGTACTTGTTGTGTGGCACAGAGCTCAAAGGTCTCGCCAGGGGCTCCGGCTGCCGGGGCAGTGCCAGCCCTGCTGGGGCTGCAGCACAGCCTGCCCGGCTCTCAGCTCTGCAAGGGCAATGGTACACAACTGGCAGCATTAGGTTGCTGGGTTTTATGGCATTTCATACCAATATCTACATCTGAAACCCTCTTCAATAGCTCGTGGAGGAACTTTGGGCAAGGCTGTGCACTTCATGGAGCAAGAAGAGCACTCTGGGAGTGACATGGTTTGGGTAGCATCCCCTCTCCCACTGATCCTTGAGGATTTGGGTCTGTGCTGAATACTGAGTTTGTCTGAGAAATTAACAAGTCACCAAATCTGTGGTAAATACTGATAGCACAAGAATCTGAAAAATCACAAGCTGAATGTGCCATGAGAACAAAGGTCAGTGAGCATGAGAGAATACAGGCACTGATCATAAACACAGCTAAGCACAAACACAGCTCATTCTGATTCCTTGTGTGGACACAATGCCTTAGCTGCACAAAATCTGGGAATCACATGGGAAACTGTGCCACAGGTACCACAGTGCACGTGCTGTGCCTGCCCAGAGGCTGCTCAGGGCAAGGAAAGCCCTAAAAGTACACAAGTCTCGGGTCCAAACTCCATTGGAGAGCTGCTCCACAGAAACAGACTACTGAATATTCAGGAAAATATCAATCAGCCATAGTACAACCAGAGTTTCATTTTGTCCTGCATAAAGAGGAGACCCTTAGCATTTCAGTCTAGCCTTCAAAATAGTTGGGAAACAGCAGATTCCACACTCCCCCTCTATGACACCGATGATAAAACAAGATATGGGTGTGCAGAAGGTGTGTAAAGATATGTCCCTTCTGCCTCTGGGAGGCTGGGCAAAACCATACTGATATTTCATGCTGGGACCAGCTGGAGGTCAGGACATACCCTGAACATCATCCCCTGTAGGGAGCCATTTCACCTGGAAGGAGAAATGCAATGAAAAAGAAGCTATTTCTGGTTATTCCCAATTCCATAAGCAGGAGTTACTAAGGAGGGAAGAATGTCAAAAGATCATTTCTGACCACAGGAACACCAAAGCTCAGTAGACAGGCAGCTGAGAGAAGGCAGCTAAATTCCCAGTTATGTTTCTGGGAAAGCAGAGCCCTGTGACACAATCCTAAAAATGTGACCTGCTCTTAGCACGTTAGAAGCAAAGTGAAGGGGACAGAACAGTGACATCCTGAAACTCCCAGCCCCCCCAGCCCTTCAGCCTCCAGCCCAACAAAGTTTCTCTGAAGCAGATTTAGAGAGCCAAATGCTGAAAGACGTGAAAGGGAATATTATGGTCCTTTAATTTGTCCTGAATACAGAGGCTGTAATTCTTTTTAGGGCTAAACTAACACACATGTTCTTGAAATGGATCTAATTCCATTGTGATGGTTCAAAACCTGGTGAAGCCACTGCTGTCCCTGATAAACAACTGCAATGTTTAATTACCTTCACGGCTGGAAAGTTGTATATCATTTATTTTAAAGAGACATTTTTTTACTTCTGCTTCTAGCGTGAAACCTTGTCCTGTCTTTGTCTGCAAAACTGAAGTGGCCCAACTATCATATGACTTTGATTGCAAAGATCTACTCAGGGTGGTCAAGTAATTTCTAAAATCCTTCCTTTGAGATGAATTTAGCTTCCAAAATTTGTTTACCAGCTACTGGATTGTTTTTGTCTTTTCAATCCCCTTTGGAATTACTGCATCCTGGTTTGAGTAAGTGGACATCAGAACAAGACATTGTATTTAATGAAGAGCATTCCTAACATGGAATCATTTTCATTTTTCTGGCGGTCTAATGGCTTTGTAGCCCATGAACAACTGTGTAACTTCAAGGGACTGCCTAGCTCTTCAGCCACTCCTGTTTCCTGATCCTGGGTGTTGAAATTATGTTGTTTTGGGGGGTTTCTTTGTTGGTTTTCTTCTTTCTTTTCTTCTCAGACTTTTTTTTTTGTGAGCTATGAAAAGAAGCTCTTCATGAAAAGTTAGAGGAGAACAATCTCCCCTGGCCTTCCTCCAGATCCTGGAGGTAAAAGCATGACAAGCAGCTTTATTCCATAAAACTGACAAATAATCTTTGCCAGATTTTTCCCAATTAGGACCCATCAGTCTTTACAATGAAGCCCTTTATTTGCCATAAACAAAGTCCACTTATACCTCCCTAGGAAAAGGAGGAGCAGGTGCTTCCACAGGCAGAATGTGAGCACTGGCGAGGTGGAAGGGCTTTGGGTTTAACTGCCTCCACTCCTTGCATTCTGCAGTTGTGCTGCAATAATGATGGCCTGGCTCTGGGCAACTGACCACAGACACACTGAGGAACTTGGATGATCCCACCACCCAGAACCAGAGAATACCCAAACGTTCCTAGTCAAGGACTCTCCAAGAGGTTCTGGCACCATTTGCAGTCAATAAATCCCCATGTAAAGCACAGCTGAAAACATCCATGGGGCAGTTACAAAGTTCTGTTGCTCCAGGCACCACCAAGCTCTTGGCACGTATTTGACTCCCTGCTGCCTTGAGGGTGGATGAACCCTCAGGGATGGACTCTCCACCCTCACAGTGGAACGTAACAGTTCCAGATGCCATGGGAAAACCAGGGAAATGGGCTTCAGAAAGTGGCCAGGCTCACAGCTTGTCTTGAAAAGCACCTCCTTTCTGTGTTATCAAAAACACACCACAGACTGGCCCAGGAGGGAATTCCCTATGCTTGAACATTATATTCTGAGGTTGTTTATTAAACACAGAGTACCCACGGAGCTTTGCATCATCGCTGTCATTTTTATGTCCAATAGTTCCACTGTGAAATTATTTTTTATTTAGATACAGAGTCACAAAACTTTTAGGGACTACCTTCTGTCACAGAATGTGATTCACCACTCTATCCATACAGGCCATGATTCATTTGGGCTGGTTTTTATTATTATGGGTCTTATTTTAGCAACTTGGCTGTCCTTAATCCATTTGGATTTGATTTGCCTGCAATACTCATGCATGGGATAACTATAACCTGTCACATAAAGCACCCGTTCCCCCTCCTGTTCGGGGGGTTGGTTTTTATTTCAGCTTATTGAAAAATTACAGTGCATTTTTTCTCATTTTGTATTTTCTATTTGACACATTATAGAAGTAAACATTATGTTGCATGTGCTTTTATAATAAAATCCTTTTTCTCATTTCTATTCAGCAAGAAAGTCACATCAGTGGAAGAGGAACGTGTTCAGTGATTCTGAGGTGCAGGGTCACAGGCTGGCATCGCACACCAGCATGTCCTGAGTCCCTCTGGCACTGCAGATTTGCGTGCTAGCCCTCTACAGCTGGAACCACACATCTGGGAGCCAGAATTAGAACCAGAAGTTAAGCAAGTTGTAGCTTCCCAGCTATGTAGCGAGAATTTCCAAAGTGACAGGATGTTGTGGTATCTCCTGAAAGCTGTCCTCACCTTGCCAATGAATTACAGTTCCTGTAATTTTTGGCCACTTGGCATCACAGGATCCCATGATGTCAAATAGTTTCACCAAGAGAATCACAGTGGGATAACTCATCTTGGCTTGTGGGGACTACGAAAAAGCTTGCTAATCACTGCTTTACAGCGTGCATGTCAAAACATCTACTACAGCTGGGACTTGTGTGACTGGGCTTCTCCTTTACAAGAAACTAAATATAGATTTAATAGCACTGGGTAATGTACTGAGCCAAAGCAAAAGTGTCCTGACTCAAAAATGGCAGTGGGATTGGAAACATACAGTTGTTCCCACTGATCCAGTTGGATTTCTGTTCCTACTGGGCCAGTGAAAGGAAGAGTAAAAGAGAAGTGGTGAGATGCAGGCTGCTCATATATTGCTTATAGCCTCATGGCAAGAGTTTGTACACATTATAGAGACTACAAGAGTTGGCATTCCTTTTGTTCTTTGGGGTTTTTTTATATTTTTGTTTGTTTTTTAATGGTAAAAACTAGAAGAGGAAGGGGAAACTATAAACTGTGTATTTAATTATTTGCTTGTGTTAGCAGTGGTCTAACAGCCTGGTGTACCCGCTTCAGAACCTGACTGCTCAGGGCAGTTTGTTATAAAAACTGGACTGTAGAGCTGCTTCCCTAACCACCACACTGCTGTAACCAGCAGAGAATGGGGCTGCTCTGTGTGCCACCTCCTCAGGGCTCTGGGCACCATAAAAGACCTGCAGCAGCCCTGATTGCCTTTGTCCATCCAGCTGCAGGAAGGGATGCCTGAACTGGAGCAGGAATGGAACACCTCAATGGTTCCATAGTTTTGACAGTCTGCTTAGGAGCTGGAGCACCTTTCCACCAGGGCTTTGAAGTCTGGGCCAGATGCCAGGTTATGTTAACTGCAGTATCCCAGCTCTTAAAATCTCAGCTTCTTAGAGTTCACATTTTTCCTCTCAGGAGTGCTGGCTGTGGGAGGAGCGATGAGATCTGGCGGCTCCCCTGCAGGGTGGGAGCTGGCACAGGGCAGCCTGGGCCTCCTTCCACCCCCGAGCACAGCTGCACGAGCCTCTGGCCCCTCCAGCCCTGCTTCCTCCCTGGTTTGGTGCTCAGGCAGGTGATGGTCTCTACCCAGCTCTGAGCAGGGAGGGAGCTCCTGAGGACAGGTGCTGCCCAGGTCAGCTGGGACTCGCTGGCATCAGAGCACAGCAAGTTTCACACTCGGAGGCTTTGCTGCTCCTTGCTGCTGGCAGCCCAGCAGAAGCAGCTGCTCTCCCCGCAGCCACAGGCAGTGAAGAAGCCAGGGGAGTTTACCCCAAACAAACCGAGGTGTGCAGTACAGCACACGTAAGCTTCCCTTTCCTCTCCCTAACAAACCAAGCTCAGACTTCATGAGGTTTCCCATTCTGGCCAAAGCAAGGTGTTTATACCATGGGTGTTTTCATTTTGTACAGAACAATGGCCAGACCATCAGGACTGAAGTGCTGGATGTCCCTTCTCGACATGACGTGGACATTGCAGAGTGTCACACAACAGCTTGTTAGAATTCCTACAGACTTCCCAGTGAAAACAGAATTTACAAAGAATCTTCTCGCTCTCAAGCACTCCAGGCAAGAGTATGGCATTATCCAGAGAGGAAACATATCCAAAACCAGACAAAGGATACTGGCTTTAATCCTGCTCATGCTATAAACACCCAGGGGAACTTCAGAGAGACCATTTAAATCTCATTTTTATTCAGTTTGCTATGGATTTCTGTGACAGCCAGTATCGGTTTGATTTGTCGCTAGTTTGTGTGTTGCTTGCCTTTAAAAAACAAGTGACTGGGTCTGAAGAAATCCTGTGGAGGGAGTGAGAAATTGCTTCTCCCCTTGAGGAGCAATTGAGGCTGCTCGGGACAGAAGCTTCCAGGGCAGAAGAAAGAGCATGCCAGACAAATGGAGAGAGACAGGCGCAGCAAGGAGCCCTGAGAGGGACGATTGAGCAAGCACCAGCTCAGAGGTGATGGGAAGACAGAGGAGGAGCTGCTGCCCAGGCTCGGGCAGGGGAACTTGTTTATAAGTTCTTTTATTTCCATTCTGTCTTAGCTAATTTGGAGTTTTCTTCATTGAAAAGGTTAAGCATTTTAATTTCTATTCTAACGGGGCTTGGCTTTTTTGGATTTGTTTTGTTCTGGCTAGTCTGGGTCACTTGGTAACAAGTTCAAAAAAGTTACCACATTTCAGAGAATAACTCGAAGGATTCATTGGTGCCTCAGTGGTGTCTGAGTTCTGCACATGGAAGAGCCTGGCTTCTCTGGCCTCGGCCTCTTGCTGGCAGGAGTACAAACTCAGAATGCTGATCCTTCTAAGAAGTATTAGTTTGTATCATGATAAGAGTCTTCACTTTTAATTTCTTCTCTCTGAAACGGTTGGGTTTTGGTGCTGGTTTCAATTACTGAGATGACATGAAAAAGCTGCAGTGCTCTGGCAGAGCTGAGTGGAAGTGAGGACGAGGGTCTGGGCTTTTCAAAGCCCTCCCTCACTGCTCTGTTCTCCCTTGCTCTTGAAGCTGACTGCCAGCCTTGCACTGCAGTGGCCTGGAGCACCCTGCTATGGCTGTCTTTTTTCCCTCAGTGACAGAGGGCATCATGTTGAAAGACCCACCATAATTTTACCATGCAGACCAAAAAATGAAGCATCTGAAGAGCAGATCTCCAGCTGATGTTAACAAGTGACTGCAGGCACTGAGGAGAAGCAGCTCCTGTTCAGGGGGATGGAACTAAATCCTGGGAGATGATTCAGCTCTCCTTTTGCAACTGCTGTGTCAGATCACATGTTCAGGCTCGCTGGTGGCCCTGTGGGTTATTCCTTATCCAATTTCTGGAACACTTTTCCTTGGTTCTACATTATTATATAGAGATTTACCACAGCTTTCTTGCAGGACACAGTCCAGTTTATGCCACAGTTAAATAATGGAAGCAACTCGAAGTTCACATTACACTTACAAGAAAAGCTCATTGTGTTCCTCACTCATCTGGTATATAAGTGCTGTTACAATGTTTTTCAGGTGCCTTTTTAGAGACTGACCCCTGTGAACCAGGATGCAATGAAGCACTATGAAATACCAGCAGGTTAGAGACTGCACAGAGAGCTGCTTCACCAGCTGCCACAGTTGCTTGAAAGTGGCTCAGTTCTAAAAAAAAGAAGTCTCATTTTTCCTACAAGATACAGTGCAGTCATTTCCTCCTCTAGCTTCCCATGGAATTCCTGTAAACTCTTAGCTTTATAAAGTTCTTTTTCCAGCATAAGCAAACATTAGGTAAACTTGCTAGAACAACCAGATTGGCTTGTCTTGCCAATCAATATGAAAACAGCATCAAAAACTCTAGCTCCTCAAATCTGCAAATATTTTTACAACATGAGAAGCAAAATCAGAGTGGAACTTTCAAAGAAATGCCCTGAGGAGAATTCAGCTGCATCCTTCTCTATCTTCACAAGAATCTTATCATGGCACTCACTACATTCCAGGTTTTTACACCATAAGAACTGAGCTGATATTTAGAATATTTGACTCTTTATTCAGCAGCAGCCCTATTAAATGTAGCAGTGTCAACAAATATGGCACCTGTACAGAGCAGTAAGAAGGCCACTGTAATTTCAAATGCACAGACAAAGCAGCTGTTCATGGTCAATACCAGTCTCTCCACAGAAATACACTTCACCCCTTGCTTTCTGATTAAAGATGTCTTGGATCCCTTATTCTTTTATTCAAGATGGAAGCAAAAATCAAACCCACCTTGATAAATTGAAAAATGAGCATTGAATAAAATCAGAACAACTTCTGTTTATTCTTTTATTTTTCGCAAACACCTTAAATGTGAGCTTGATCCCTTGCACAAAAGGGAATGTTGGGACTGCCTGACAGGTGCTTTTGCCTGTTCCTCCTTCTTGCCTGTCTGTGTTCCCTGGGAGCCACCCACACACATCCTCCTGGCCAGCAGGTGCTTTAGAAAGGTGTGTGAGTCCCTGCCACTGCTGAATTCCGTACAAGCTCTGGAGATGGAAATCCCTCCAGAGCAGTGAACAGCCCTTGCTGCCAGCACAGCAGTTGGGCTCTCAGGATTCTGGTGTCTCATGCTTTCACACCATCATTAATTCTTTTGGTTCCTCCTGGCATAAACTCTAAATGTTACTGGGAATAGTAAAGCACCACAGGAAAGTGTGCCAGCCCAGATACAATAATTTTCATTTCAGGTGGCATTGCTTTCCCCTGTGTACAGGCTGTTGTTACTTGGTTCACCTTTCACTTCTAATTCAGTATTCCATTTCCCTGCAGTTTAACAGATAAAGAGTCTTTAGGCTCCTCCACAGCAAACTTCTCAGAAAAACTGTTTTGTGGTTTAGATTAGGGGAATAACAGACCAGGAGAAAACAAACAGACCTGTATAATATTTGATACACATTCAGCGTGCCACATGGTAAATGGAGGTTACAGGCCAGTCTTGGATCATGAGACATTTTAATAGGTACAAACAGGAAAAAAAATTTCTGTCTCAAAAAAGTTCCTGACATAAAGCACAGCATCCAGCATCTGGTCTCTGTGTCCCCACACGGACAATTCATCTCTGGGCTGGGAATTTCCGTGGCAGTGGCTGACTCCTCCTGGCCATGTGATTTCCCAGGTGCTTCCAGAGCTCGGCTGGAGGGGGTGTGTGTTCTCTACAAGCTCATGGTAGTGCAGTGCTCTGTAAGCACATGCACAACAAACTGGGCACTTCAGACATGCCACCTACTCGGTAAGGTGGTCCCTCCTGACCACAGGGACTGTCACATGATGGGAAAGTTGTGGGACAGAGCCTGGCTCTGCCCAGAATAAGGACACAGATCCTTAAGCAGAAGCCCCTGAGCTGTAGTTTAAGTGAGCTAAGGAAGGGCTCTGGCTCACAGCACGGTGCCATCTGGGGGAGCACTGACCACAGCGAGGGCAATGAGAAAGAGGAGCCACCCTCTGTTCTGCAGCTGCTGAGAGGCCTGAAAAAGAAACATTCATTTTTGCCTTACATAAAAACACCCCTACGTCTCAGAGTTTGCCCTTTTTTTCTTCTTCTTTTTTTTTTTTTTTTTCCCCCTAAATATCTGGACCAAAATGTCCACTCAGAGATGAAATCTCAGTTCTGCAATTTCAGGTGACACATACACAGCCAACGTGTGGGAGAAGGAGGCTGTGTGAGAGGAGTAAAAGGACAGGGAGAGGAGCAGGGGCACCCTGTGTGACTGCACAATCATCATGCCATCAGGGAGGGGACAGGACCAGCAGTGCACCCTTCCTGGAGAAGGGACGGGGGCAGGTTCCATCCAAAGCCACGTCTGGTGCAGCACTCTGCTCCCAGTCAAGTGGAGCAGCAGGAACTTGCACTTGTGCTTCATCCATCCCAGCTGAGAAGTGGCATGGACGGATCGTGCAGCACAGGGAAGATAAACACCAAGAGCAAACATTCCCCCCTCAACTCTCTCCCTCTCTGTCAACTGACAGGTTCCATGAAATGCTTCAGTCAGCATGTCACCAAAATAAACAGGCATTTAAGCTAGAGCCTGATCCAACAGGATTTATAGCAGTAAGTATTCATTACTACCCTTCTGTAACAGATCAGGACAATACCTTTCATTCTGGAAATATTTTGATCAAAAAGTCAAAGTGCTGAAGTTGATCCTCAGCCAGAGTGAGAAAACGTTGCTGCAGTAAAGTCAACTGAGCTAAACCACTGGACTGCTGGAAAATCTGGCCACAGCAAAGCTACAGCTGCATAAGATTGTTTTTCTATACAAGCTATGAGAAGACTGAGATCACTATCTTTCCCTAACAGAAAGAAACAATAGTTAAGGGTCCACATGCAAAATGAAACACACAAACTGATGAGCTATTCTGTGGAGGTGGAACAGAGATCATGTCTGATCTCTGACCTTCACTTTCACTGCCTTCACATCATGAAGTGCTGCTTCTTCTATAAATATATATATATATTTATCTCACAGTTTATGTGTGTAAGACAGTCATACGGGCACACCTGTGCTTCAGCAGGCTGGGGAACAGACCTGGGTCCTGCCTACCAGGTTTTTTTGTTCCTTTGAGCACTCTCCCAGTGCTCCTGAGTTGTGAGAATGTGATTCCTTCACGTCTGCTCTACTTTCATCATTAATCTCTGGATATATTTACTGTTGACTCAGCCTTATATTTATCTTATTAAACATGGAGACCTATTTCTAAATTTAGACTTTCCCTCAAGCTGTTTTTCTCCCTTAGAAACTCCTTTCTTCTTTTCAAATCCTGGCAAGACCTCTCAATAACTCTTCTCTCTGACTTCATGCTGAGAATCTTCTACTGTTGCATTGCAACCAAATTTATTGTTTGCACAACAGCAATAGATGTGCATGTCAACAGCCATAAACTCCAGGTGATAACACCTTTTCATTTCCACAGGTTCCTTGTCACCACGAAGTGTTTGTGTGCTGCCCTGAGCGCTGCTGGGCTGTCAGCCCAGCTCTGAGAGCATCCCTCGAGGCTGGCCAGTGCTCCTGTGCCACGGGGGCTCCACTGCAGCTGCCCCCCGAGTTTAGCTCAAAGCTGCTGCTCACTGATCACAGAGCACAGCTGCAAACGTAGGAACTGAACCACTGGCACCTTCTTTGGGATTGTCTGCTCGCTGGCAAGGCTTGAATTTGGTGTAACTGTTTCAGAGATAAGTGTCTCTTCATGGGAAACTCTGGGATTCTGGGTCCTTGGGCCTGATGTGCTGTGGCACTGGGACATAATATGACAGAATATAATTTTCCACACATTTTGCTGGTGGGACAAACAATATTTGCACTTTCTAGGCTCTTTCCTACAACACACACACCAGACCACCAGGAATGCTCTAGGATGAGGCCTTTGAAAGGTCCTGTGCTTCAGAAAGACTGGAGCACACAGGGCACCAAAGGACCAGTAGGGGCCAAATCCTGACTGCAAGAACGTTGACGGAGCCCAAACTTTACCCAGGAAGCTGAAACAGCTGCACCTCGGGATTTGGCTGCAACTATGCTCTGAGAAAAACAACATTCCAGGAGTCTGAGGTTGAACATTTTGAGCTTTGGGAGGCAGAGAAGCAATGTGGGAGTAAAACTGAATTCAGTGTCACTGCTGAGAGAGCTGCAGAAGGCTGGAAGTTGGCACATGGCTGCCCACTCCATGATTGCTCCCTGGGTCCTGGTTTATTTGTCTGAGTTTGAAGGCAAGAGCTTCCACCTCTGTGCCAGGACTGAACCAGTGGATGCCATGGCTGAAGTGAAGGAACCCTCCATTCCCGCTGTCTCCAATGAGAAAGGAATCAACAACCCCAACCAGTAACATTGGACAACTATGAGCACAATTAAATTTAAATAAGATGTTTTACAACACAATCTCAAGCATCAATTCATCCTTGTTTAAACCAACTGTGGGTAAACAATTGCAGCATTTGGTCGGGAGCTGCAAAGAGGAGGAAAAACAAAAACCAAAACTAAAAAGCCAAAACTGAAGAAGTTTTTTTTTTTTTTTTTTAAACAGCGATTTATAAGCACAAATTCTAATTAATAAGAACCACAGAAAGCCTGAAGGAAAGGGCAAGGCAAATTCAACTGCTCCCAATAGCATCAGAAAAAATCCATAGAATGCAGAGTGTCAGGTCTGGCTTTTGATTACATTTGCTGTTCTTGTTGTTTGCATAAACTTATTTTTAATTGCTGGTTGCTGTGTTACTGCGGCTTCAATGTGATTTCCCACAAACCAGGATTTCACCTAAAAGGCTTTTTAGCCAGGTGAAGGAGAAGGAATTTATTACAGAAGACAGGAAGGGAACTATACAATTTTAAGGAAATATGCTTTCAGTAATTAAAGACAAATGAAGTATAATTTGTGTGTATGTAAACGAGATATTAAATAATATAAATCTAAACTGTCTGAACCCATGTGTATAATCAGAAAGGCAGAGACCAGGGCTTTAGAGTGTTGGGAACTGTAGATATACATGATACAGATACACATATATGTATATATGCCAAATGTATTTAAGCCCATACATGATGACACTTCAGAAACCTCTGCTACTTTTTATTCTTTTATATTGCCTTAAATGCAGCTTCAAGTTGTAACTGTGCACAGAGTGGATCATATTGAAATGAGAACTGAACATTGAGAATATTGCTTTGAATCCCTGTTGCTTGTGATGGCTTTTAATACCTGCCTAAAGACAGTAAAACAAAAAGTACTCCATTGCATCAGTATGTCTGCTCATATTCCCTCTATTATTACAGCTGAATTTTCAGGAGTGACAGGAATTACAGTAGCAATTGTCAAAAAGGTAAAAACAATACTCAGATTCCAGGCAGTTACAAGAATGATGCAAATGCAGGAAACCACTTTTGTTCAGCTTCTAGTTTTGATCTATCTACCTTTTGATTTTTAAAATCCACCCCCTCACCCTTCCAAGTTTTGCATCCCCTTTCATATTGTCAGCCCCCCAGGAGATTTTTTCATCCCATTTCCTATTGTTGGCCCCCCAGGAAATGCAGAGGGAGGGCAATATTACTCTGCAGGTGCTTATTCACACCTCTGTCTGCTTCTGAATCTCCCAATGAATCCTAGCTCTGCATTTTCCCAGCGAATCAGTTCTGCTGCATCCCATCACATGCTCCCCTTCCCACAGCTTTCTGTCCCCTGGTTCCACTAATCCTCTCCACAGCAAGCATTGCAATGAGGGGAACATAACCAGTGGCCCCAGAGAATCTCAGGAGTGGGGAAAGGGAGAAGTGACCTTGCCCTAGATTGTGTTTTCCCCTTTTTTTGTACCAAGTTCCCTGCTGGGATGTTGCTGAAGGAATGCCTGCCTCTCATTAAGCTGAGCGTTTACCCCCAGGTAGGTCTGATCTATCCCAGAGGGTAAAAGCTTCTAACATGGCAAGTCCTGACTAGGCCACTCACAAAACAAGGCAGTAAATCATCAGCATTTACAGCAGGGCTGTCATTCCCTGGGCAAGGACGCTGTGGATCATAAACCGCCCTGCTGGAATCACAAACCACCGCTTATATCCCAGAGACTGAGCAAACACAGCAGCCTCAGAAATGTCAATATCCCTGCTTCTATCAACATAAATAAGAAATGCTTACAAGAACAAAAGTTAAATAAGCTATGTTAAAAATAATTGAATTGACTAAAGAATGCAGCCAGATGAGGAATGAAGACACAGCACACATGACTCAAAGCTGATGGAAACAAAATAGTCAAATGAATCCTTGCCAGTGGTATTCACCCAGCTCTTGGCCAGATACCTCAGGATTTTGTTCTTCCTGGCAATATTTTAGTGTTTGTCTAAACGTGATCCCTCAGAAGTGTCCAGCTGGTTCCTGGACATAAACTGCTCTTGCAGCTCAGACTCCATCCTGCACAAGATCTGTCCAACACGTGATGAGCACAGCAGGGGCACATTTGCTCCTGCCAGGATGATGCACGTTTTGCCCATCTTCAGCCACTCTCACACACCATATCAAACTCCTTGGTCACACACGTGGCCAGTGAGGGGCAGATTGGCCTCTCCCACCATATAAATGTAGAAACCAACAGAAACCCTCATGTTTCCTATAAGAAATCCAGTCTTCAGGAAGGCAAGGTAATACTCAGACTCAGTTTTTAAACTCCGGTCACAGAAGGTAAAGAACAAAACCCCATAATTGCCATCACTGAAATATCTTAAGGCTTTAAACCCAACCAATGTACAATGAACCAGGCCCTTCCAATCGGAATAGGGGCTGGCTCCCCATATTTCATCCCTGCCTTGGCTACACCACTATGGGGCAAGAGCAAGTCTTGACACACGTCTCATTCCCGCGGCTGTTTTGCTCTCCCTGCTGCCAGCAGGTCCAGGCATGGGTTGTTTCTTTGTGTACACAGGGTGGTATTGATGGAAACAAACAGTTGAGGCTTGTGGGACAAGTTCTTCAGGTGGCTTATGGGAAGGTGCTTGGGATTTTCCCTGTTCCTCTTCCTCCTCATTGTTAGAACTGACTCCCAGTCTCCTCAGCAGAATTTACCTGAGAGCCACTCCGTCCCAGAAACACTGGTACTGTGCCTACTGGAACTCAGAGGTGGCTTGTGACACTTACTATTGTTTATCAGACACAGCTGATTTAGCAATTTAAGCCAGATGCCCACTAAACAGGGTTTTCTCTTTCATCTTGTCAGGATTTCTCGCATTGTAATTCTTCTATCTGGAATTTCCACAGATTTAATTTCTCCTCCCCCAAATGAAACCTTTTGCATAATACATTATTTGTACCTTTAAATTGTTTTGCTGTAAATTCCAGCCTCTAGTTTTATTAGTTTACACTGACATGACTCAAAGACAGAAAGGGCTATCCCTGTTCTGGCCTGACCCCTTATAAACCACGGCTCCTTTGATATCACCCCAGTAACACCTTAATGTGTCCATAACGTCGTTTGGCCACAACATGCCCTTCAGAAGGGTTCCAGCACTCCTCAGAGGACAAGTCATGGAGAATCTTCCCCTGTGTTTGACAGTTTCAAAGGTTTCAACACTCACTGCTAAAACCGTATTTCTGTCTTAGACCTGGGTGACCAATTTAATCTTTTATTCAGTCCTTGTTTTAGTTTAGCTCACATCACAAATATTCTACTACTGGCCCTTTTCCCCTCCGAATTCCCCTTGTACCCTGTTTGGGAAACAGGGCAGGAATATCCTCCAAGGCACCAGAGGCAGGTGTGCACCAGCCAGCCTGGACCGTCAGCCTTCTGCTGAGCCTCTCCAGCAACAGCAGAGCCCTCAGGGCACCACATCTGGTCAGCTGCCCACAGCCCCTGTGCAGTCTCCTGGCTGCCCGTGCTGCAGCTGCAGCTCTGCTGTGAAACCCTGCCAGGTGTCAGGGCACGGCGGCAGGCAGAGGGAACAGACTTCCACTGCTGAGAGCAAGGAGGGGCCTGGTGTGCCTCAGGTGTGTGCAGGGGTGTCCCAAGGACACCCAGGGACCACCTGACGGACTCCACAAGCTGGATGATGTTTGATATGCCAATAGAATATCTTTTTCAAATAGAACCCTTAGAGAAGGCACAGACTGAAAGATTTCAAATGTTTTTTTTAATGCTCCTACAAGATCTTCCATATCTCCTGCATTGCAGTCATTTTCAGTTATTAAATGATTCCTTATCATACACACACAGTTCTTTGGTGATAATGTTTATTCACTGGGAGTTACTTTGGAGTTCTAGTATGACATCATATATTCCAGTTGTAAGAGACAATAGACCATGCCTTTTTCCTTTCTCTTTTTTAATGTGGACATGAGATGTCTAAGGTCAGGTCCTCTAAGGAGAATTTGGCCTTTAATGTTTTTGTTTCAGACTCTGATTCCAATTATAGTTGTAGTTCCATCCAACTTGAGTATTTTTGTGTTTAAAAAAAGTTATGGGCTAAATTAATTTCTGGTTTAAATCAGTGTACATGCATTGGGATAAATTTGGTTCAGTGAAATAATGATGGCAAAGCAACTGAACCACATGATTTACTATGCTAAACACAAAGGCTGGATCTAACTATTTCTCCCAATACTTCTTTCTAGACATGTGAAAGTAAGGAAATAAACAAAAGACCTGCCTGGCAGAAGAAATAGAGCGTAGAAATAGACATATCAGAGACGGCACATGCTGACTGCCAGGTGATTTTCATAGCCTTTGTTTCTGTTTTTTCTATTCGAAATACATGTAGAATGTGGTTGTCTCTGCCTTGATCCCCAGCAGATTATGTTAAATTATCCATATTTCTAATAGGTAATATAAATAATTAGGCAACAGTACATGACAAGAAAATTACGTTTTGAGCTACTGCTGACATGCCTTTGGTAGTGTTGGCAGAAGCACATTATTGTGAAATGGAAAGTTGAAAAACCCCGGCGAGAAGCACTGGAGGGAGCGCAGCAGGTTCAGTGCCAGGCAGTGGTGCTGCAGTGTGGATCTGCTGGGAGCCCGTCCCAGAGCCCTGCTCACCCCCAGCAGCAGCACAGAGCCCAGCAGAGCTGCCCTGCATGGCACGGGGGCACGGGCAGGGACAAGCCCTGCCCGGGGCAGCCCTGCCACAGGGAGCAGGGCACAGCAGTGTCTGGGGCTGCCAGCGGGCTGCTGGCAGTAACGGGGAATGAAAACCCTGCAGGCTGCCGGGAGCAATGGGCATGGCACAGAAGGGAGAGGTGTTTTCCTCCAAGCAGGTACTGCTGCTGCTCCACCAGAGTGCTAGTGTGCTCTGCCCAGGGCTAGCTGGGCATCCTGGCTGCACCCTGGCTCCTGGAGCGGGCGTTAACACAGACACTGGGCCTGCCCAGCGAGCACAGCACTCAGAGTGCATGGAACCTGAGAGACAAATGCAGAGCAAGTGAGTGTTTCAGAAAGTTCTGTTCTGATTTAAGCCACAAGGCCACACTGTAAATAAATAAGGAGGACAAGCCAAGGCCATCATTACATGAGTAAAAGTGTATAGAACTGGGTCTTTCTACTCATGACCTTACATAACATCACCACCTCCCCCCCAAAAAAAACTTAACTAACCAAACAAACAAAAAGAAAGAATCAAAAACTAAAAGAAAAGTTGTAACAAATACGAGATCAAACACTGCAGCTGCCAGTCAGCAGGGCAATGGACAATTACCTGCTGCATGGCAGTCCTGCTTTCAATCACCAGCAGTCCTATGAGGGCTGGCTGCAGAGTTATTCCACTCCCACAACTGGCACGAATGTTGGTGCTCCAAGTGTGGTCAGCAAATGGTCCCAGCCCCTCCTGCCCCCAGGACCAGACAGGATGATGCAGCACAGAGGGTGTCTGCGAGATGGGACATGGCATTTCATGCTTTCCTCTGCTAGGAGAACATCTCTCTGAGGCTTTCAAAAGAGCAGGAAAGGCTTCATTCATCTTTTCTCTGCACTGGTGTGAAGAACAGGCCAGAGAGGTCAGCCAGGGCCTGCCACAGAGGGGCAGGATGCTCCGTCTGGGTCCCAGGGAGGGGAAGCAGCCTCACGGCTGCCCCAAACGTGGTGAGCAGCAGCAGCACTGGCCTGAGGCAGGGACAGGGTTCATGTCACTGCTGTTGTCACAGGGCACATTTACATGGCTCAGACAGTATCACAACGTGCTGACAAACTGCTTCAGTGGTTTTTGGGGAAAAACAAAAGCAAACCCTTGCCTGTGGAAGTGTAGGGGGGAACTAGCTGACACTTAAGGTCTCTCCCAACCCAAACTATTCTGTTTCTATGGAATTTCCTCATGTTAAGTCAAACAACAGCTCAGGAACTGCAGTCCTGCCTGCAGCTGAGTATTTCACAAGCAAGCCCTTCTGACAGACACCTTCAGGCATCCAGAACTTGCCAGCTTGGTACTTTTGTCTGTTCCAAATAAACTCTTCCACTGAATGTGCAAAAATGTATTCATCCCACAGGGATTAAATAAGGCAGGAAAGACTTCAGGAGGACAGATTTGTTCCCTTTTCATCATTAGCAGTTTCAAGACAGACCAAACAGACCAAGAATAAGATTAGCATGGAGGAAAGGAGTTCATAACACCCACTGTAAGCCCCTGGCTGCACTGGGAAAGAAGTGTTGTTGTTTTGGAAGGGCAGAGCCACTCAGTGCCTCACCAAACCACGTGGATAACCTCAGCCACTGATGGCAAGTTCTGGCTCCTGAGGCACTGGGAGCAAGGCTTAGGAGACAGTTCAAGAAATCATCCAGTAAAGTGTTAAAATGGGCCTGCTTTCCCATTTACCATCACACTGAGAGAGGGTGCAGAGCCAAGCTCATTCCGGGTGCTTGCCAATCATTTACCATTACTGCACCACAGAATGCTCTGGCAGATGTTTTACTTTGCCCCGACCTCTTCCCACCTCCAACAAATTTCCTCTTTTTCACAGAGGACACAGTATCATGCATTTCCAGGAATTAATGATTTATGTTAAACAAACAAGAGCATGTCATTGAAAATCTTATCAAAAGACCTGAAAAATGCCACGCACGTCAGATTGTGGCAGAGATGTGCTTGAATGCGCTGGGCTTTTGGCATCGAGGGTGGCCTTAGCCAGAAGTCAGATGGAGCTGTCAGACTGCAGCAGAGCTGTGTGACACAGTCTTCGGGAGCACGCTGCAAGCCTTGACATTTGGCACACTGCTCACCTGAGTAGCCCTTGCCCAGTTTAAGGAGTGGCTGAGGGAGTGCACTGCACTCTGTTACAGCCAACTGATTACCAAATCTTATTTCCCAAACCAAATAAAAACAAGTGTTTCATTTTCAAATCGTTACCACAAGTGTCATGGCTTTCAAACAAATTTCACTGAGCTTTTACTCTGATCATTGTGATTAATGCTAAGGACCTTGGCAATTGGCCTGAAGCTGAGCATAAAGAGAATCTAATCTAAGCCTAGGATCAAGATCCTCACAGGCTTCAGTGAGGTTTCACTACACTCAGATGTGCGTGAGGTTTAAATCTTCTGTCTTTATTAACGCTCTCTGTGAACAACACACAGATTGAAACCGTGTTCCACAGTTTCTACTTTCATTCCACTTTGCAAGGCAAGACATTTGTCAAACACCTTCATAAAGTTACTGTCAGTCTGAGGGTTTGTTTTTTGTTTAATCTGAGTCTGTGGTGAGGTCCAGGCAAAACGGGTCGAATGAATCCACGGCTTCCTCTGGTACTATCGACCGCTTGTCAGCACACAGCACTCACAAATGTCATTTATTTACCTAGGAGGTGGCCTCCAGAGGGTTACATCAACACATCTTGTGCACACACGTAGCTAGATTATGGTGAACCTACGTCTCTGTGGTTATCTCTGGTGGAAGCTGACTTCTGGTATCACAAGCTGACACTGCCCCTCTCTAGCACCAGGTTCCTGTGTTGATACTGATTATTTCAGATTTTATCCCACATAAACGTTTAGATTCTGAACAGATGTGGCCTTGAGACTTACAATTTACATCAAAGCAATACAAATTTGAAAGGTTTCTCTATTGGTTTTCCATAGCTTCACTCTTCTGTTTTAATCTTTTCAGGTTTTCATAATGAATCCTTAAGACCAGTATATGAAAACACCATCACATAAACAGCTGGAAGTCAGTATTAGCTGCCACAAATAAGTAAACAGAAATATTTGTAAACACATGTGTAAATGGATCATCTGTTTATCTCATGTATCAGTCTCTCTTGGATAAGGAAATCAACACTTTACAGTCAGTTAGCAAACCTACCAAGGGCCTACTGAACAAAACCCCATGAGGATGAAAGGCAGCTAGAAGGTTTCAGTGTGACAGCAACAGCAACCCATTTAAGTTGCTTGCCTTTCCAGGTGGAGGCAGTTTCACCTTGTTTCACCTCGCTTTGAGATTTTTGGGTTCCATCCCCACTGTATTTCTAGACTGTTTTCCTCAAAAATTTGATTTATATGTCTAATATATTACTGTTAAATGGCACTGGGAGCTGCTAGTCAGTCCCGAAGACCTTGCAAATGAGCGTTTGCCATCGAGTCTCCAAACCCAGATACCCATCTCTGAACCTTATTGAATCAATTTTTATCAATCTGTAACATCTGAAGCATCTGTGTTTTCCAGACTGGGCAACCCGGCTCTGTACCTGTGCTGCCCTTGCTGGTGGGGTGAGTGCACACAGCGTTCCTGGAGCTGACCAGTCCTAAAGAGGCATTCCACATTCACCAGGCCACTTCTGATGGCTCTCACTTCTACCACCAACGGGGTGGGGAATAACCTTGCAAACAGACTAATTACTGGAAGCCTCTTCTCCTGATCCCAGAGCCTGTGGATGTGCATTCCCTGTTCTCCTGATCCCAGAGCCTGTGGATGTGCATTCCCTGTTCTCCTGATCCCAGAGCCTGTGGATGTGCATTCCCTGCAGAACCGCAGTGCTGCCCGCTCAGACTCCACAGCTGAGTCTCGCAGACTGAAGGTGCAGAAATGAACCAGGGATGCACTGCCAGCTGAGGGAGCGAGCAACGCCTGACTCACCGGGCTCTGATACGGACCAACAGGCACAAACAGCAGAGCAGAGCCTGACTTCCCTGTCAGCTGCAGCTGCCCTCATTTCCCAGTCCTGCTGGAGCCCTGCAGAAAGGGGTGTGAGCACCTCCTACTCGTGCTGGGCACAGCACGGCGTGAGACACCACATCACAGTGACATGCAGTGACAGGAGCCCCTGCTACACGTTTCTAGGCATAGTAACAGGTCAGAGGGACATACTGCATAACCTGACCTGCTACAGAAAACCAGTCACTGATTTCTATGAGTTCATTGAATACATCTATTTTAGAAAATGTTTAGAAAAATATTTCTAGAACTGTGTAAGCAAAAAATCTAATAAAATGCCTGGCAATTTTTTTAATTGTTAAATATGTTTTTCGTTGCTCACTGAGTGTCTAACTTCACATCCCAGTATTGATTCATATTGTGCATCATATCCAACAGTGAGGGGTCCTAAATCAGATCTGGTCTGGTTTGGGGTATAAAATAAAAATAAACACATCACTACGAATTTATCCTTTCAAATACTTCAGTCCTCTTCTTAGTTCTTTCTGAATTCTCTGATTTTTTTTTTCAGTCTAGAGCTAGACTTAGAAGGCTGATTTTACAATACAGACACCTTTAGACTCTAGAAAGATAAATTAGTCCAATTGTCTCATTCTGGCCTTAAAAGAGCTGTTCAATTAAGATTGCCATTTAGGCAATAACTGCCTGTTAGATTACAACTGATAAGCTACATACAAAAACCCTGTCCAGTCCATTATCAGGACTACTGAGCCAGTGGTTCCCCAGCAGAAATTCTATGTTTATTCTATGAAAATATTTTTCTTCTTAAAACTTTGATTGGGAAATACTTATTTGTGAACTGAAACAACTGAAATTGGAATAGACAAGGTTCCGAGCTGACCATAAAACTGTCTTTAATTAAGAAATCAGTTGAACTCCAAATCCAGGGCATGTTCTTTGCATCTGAGACAAGTAAGAGAAACAGTTTGAAAGCCACATGCTTCTTGTGACAGATAAGCATTTCACTAGAAAGAGCAAAGTGCTTCCTTCCTTTGTTCTAATTTCAAACCAGAGCAACACTTAACAAACTACCTGATGTGTAGCTCCTACACTGAGGTCATGAAGAGAGCCTGTACCTAGTTTCTGACCTGAAAAGATGTCACACATGTACTCTCTAGTGAGCAGGAAACTGCGTGAGTGCTTCCTGTGGGTTTGAGCCTCAGATCACGCTCTTGGCAATGGAGCAAAGACAAGTTGCCTTTTCATTATTTGGGGTTTTTTCCAGTCCATTTTCTATAACAGGGCAACTGAGCAGCTTTGTAGAGCTCCTGCACTGCAGTCAGAGGCACCACTACAACTGCAGTGAGTGACAGCGGTGGGACAGCAGAGGCCTGAAATTCAATGTCACTGTCACTGGCGCACCTGCCCCAAGTCCCCAGCGTGCTCAGACACTCTTTGGGAAGCTGATGCTGCCGTTCATCACTGCTGTTGTTCCAGGGCAGCTCACCCGAGCCCGTACACGTCGCACTCGTGCTCTGGGCTGGTGCAGACATACCCCCAGGGCTTGTTTGAAGTAGGATCCCAGCCATGATTGCAGCTGAGTAAAGTCCAAGCACCTCGCACAGACGTGACCTAAAATCGTGCTGTGCTGGCTCCAGGGGCTGCAGTCCCCTGACACAACTCTACCTGCTGGCAACACCTGGGGCCAGGGACAGAGCACCCTGGCCCGAGGGACTGCTGAAGCCAACTGACACGTGGCCTGAGCAGAGACTAGCTAAGCTGGCTAAGCTTAGGGCTAAGCTGGCTGAACGTAAGTGGTTACACTGGGAGTTTATTCTGAACAACAACCACCGTCCCAGTGCTCACAAACTGTTTGGATGTTTTCACTGGAAATAACCAAGTAATATCCTTGGCAAGGCTTGCTACTCTGCATTTTCTCATGTTCAGAATAAAATTCGAGAAGAATGTCCCTATCCCATCCTTGCCTCTTTGCTCGTAGCTCAGTGAAAGCACCCTCACTGGCCCTCCCACGCCCAGCCCTGCCTCTGGAGGGGCAGCCTCTGCTGGCCCGGGAAATGCAGAGCACGAGGCCACGGCACAGCTCCCCGGGAAGGGCTGCACACAAAGCAGGAGCAGTGGACACGGCTCACAGCTTGCCCTGTGGGGAGCAAAACTGGAGCACAGAGCCTGCTTGGGAGGGGGTGGGAATTTTTGGCAGGTAACTGAGAATGAGCCAAACCAGTTTACAACACGAAAGCAAATACAGCCAGAAAAGAACTGGTTAGGTGCAGAGGTATTAACTTCCTAACTTTTTGAGTCACATTCTAAAATTTTCATGGGGCTGAGGACTGCACCCCTCTCTGTCCTCAGAGCCCCTCATTTCTCTACACTAAGATCCCACTCTCATATTATCCTTTGTTGCTACCTCCATGAGGCACATCCCCACCTCTCCAGTTCTGTATTCCTTGTGTCTGAAGACAATTGCTACCTCACAGAGAAAGCAGGAATTCTCAGGCTGTGAATCCTATTCCATCCATGGACGATAATGCCCATTTAGTCCACAAGTCCCTGAATGGAGGTGAACTCTCCCCTCCCTGCCAGGGGCAAACTCAGCACAGGCGAGGCCACGGCCCCTTGCCCCCTGTGCTGGATCCCAACCAACCACTGCCAGCTATGGGCTTAGGAGAAGAGCTGGAGGACTCTGTAGAAAATTCCTGGGGATCACATAACCCAGAAAGAATGTGATTTTACAAGCGTTTTTACCAGTGAGGGAAGAATTTACTGGCATCAAGATTTGAAGCCAGATGTTTTCATCAGGCACAATTTTGTTTTTCTTTGCATTCAATCATGACACTGAGTACAGCCTACAGTTGTGTTAGATTAATGCACTTACAAACAGGCAGCATTCCTTACACAATTTCATTTACTCTGCAATATGCATTTACTTAGTTTCAGCAACACAACAATTTGCTCTGGCACCAGTTCAGCTTAACGGTTCAAAAAGAGTCAAATTTAACTGATGGTAGATTCACAGCACAGTAATTTCTCCTGCCTTTCCCTTTAGGTCAGCCCCACTGATGACCACATACAGAGGCATACAGATGTGCCTACACATTCAAAGATTTCTAAACTGGCCAGGTAAAACTCAATAAAAATGAATTCTTGTTCCAAAATCCAGCAGCTGGCCAGAGTTAGGTAGATCTGATATACCAGAAAAAGAAGCAGTCAGGGGGATTACCCATACAAACCTAAACTCAAACTCTGTCAATCATGAGAGAATAAACTTCAAATTCAATTTCCAAATGCACCCAGACTAATAAATTTCCATAGAAAATCTTCTCAGGAGCCCTTACTGAATAAGCATAAACCAACCAACTGAAAGACATTTAATGACCAAATCAAGTTATTTCACTAGTGTCAGGGAAAATATATGCAAATACTTCCTAGTTTTGCTTCAGCTAATAAAAATTCAGAAAAAAAAATCTAAAAAATTAAATATCTAAATAATTTTTTCATTTTTTTTCCCCTTACAGAACAGCAGAAAATTGTGTATAATTCAACGTGCCTTTAAGAAACATAAAACCAGTGAAGACAGCCAAGTGCAGAAGCTGCTGCAGCTCTGGAAAAAGCAAAGTTTACCCTCCCAAAGCTGTCTTGTAGGCACAAGGTCACAGTAGATGTTGGCTCTGCAGTGAGACCTTCTGTTGCAGTTTTCCTGTACTGTGTGAAACGTTAAACAGGCCCCCAGAGAGGGATCAACAGAGGAACGATTTTTATTGAGGAGCATGAAGATGAGTGGAGTTGGATGCATCACCCGTTTCTCTGTCTCCCACTGTGTCTGTATTGTGAATCACGTGGTGTGACAGCAGCAAGTCAATTAGCGGGGTAATTAACAAAACCATTGGTGCAGAGCACCAGGCACTCACCCTGCCAGTGTCAGGAGTGTCCTTGGACGGGTGAGACGGACAATAAAGGAAAAGCAATCCTCATTTTAGACAGCTGGGAACTTGTCCACCTTTAGTCTGAATTATCAAGCAGGACTTGGCACGCGGTAGGATCCCAGTTTTAGATCAGCTCTGCAGGAGGATGTTCCAGAGCAGGGAACTGCTGCACCAGGATTCCCTGGGATTCCCTGGGATTCTGTGGAAGAATCTGGATGCAGCACTGGATGCTGGATCTGGAAGCTCTGGATGCAGCACTGTTTGTGCAGTGCTGCCAATCCACCTTCGTTTCTCAAAGATCCTGAGGATGCATAAGCTGTTCTGATGGCTTCCTCAAACTAGTTGCAACTAGTCTTTCATGAGAGAAGAAAATAGGCCTTAATAAATCGAGTGTTTGTGCAGAAAATAACTTCCCTCTTATTCAAGTTGTACCCTGGCTGATTCCAGAACTGGTCCGTGCTTGTGCTAAATGCACTGAGAGCTAATAAAAACTGCCTTGGATTAGAAATAGGACTCTTTATTCAGCATTCCAAATGGAAACACTGAGATGACTGAACAGTTCATTTAGCATTTTGATTTTATTCAGAAGCATTGTTTCCATTGCATGCATTTATGAACTGGCAAAACCCTCCATCCCAGGATCCTATGACAGTGTTTTCATTGCTGTTTCATCCATACCAGCAAAAACGATCTCTTCCATGCAAATATCCACAATATATATTGGAAATGGAAGTGTCACCATTTGGGGTCTGCTCAGCTGGATCATGGCCTGCTCCCCACCACGCTGGGACACCTGATGCATTCCACACCACGGGTAGAGAGTCAAGGGAGTTTTCTTGAATTTAGTCTAGAACTAGACTTTCATTCTGCATAAATGCAGGTTTTTAGCACTAATTTTTTCATTTTCTTTTATGTTTATTGTAGCACCACCTCTGCCTGCAGACACTGAGCACCCCTGTAGACAATCTCAACATTTCATGGTAAATTTTCCAAGCAATCAAAGCATCCTATTTCTCCTCTCATTTTTAGTGGTGTAAATGAGGGTGGCTTCAAAGTAGCCATACATGAAGCAATACATGTAGAAATGCAGCAGAAGTGACTGGAAAACAATTCCTCACAATTTGTAACTGCTTGTAAACTAAGGAGTTCTGAATGTATATAGTTTAGGGTAGAAACCTTTGTCTCAGCTGGCAGCTCTGTCTCAAGTGACAGAAGCACTGCTTATACTTCCCCCATGGCAAAAAGCAACATACAAATGGTGCTTTACCCCCCGGGAATTTCATCAATCAGAATGGGTTTGTGTTCATGCAAATGAAAGCTCCGCTCCCTCCAGCACTGTCAAACAGCTCCGATTTTCAGCTGTACAGCAGCTCCCAACTCTGACGAACACAGTGCAGTGACCCAGCTCGCCCTGTTTCCAGCAGAAGTTTGAACAAGTTTTCAATAAAGCCCCCCCTAACCAGTACCTCTGTTAGTCTCAGATAAGCACTACACTGACATCTTGCAGAAAACCCCAAATGTTCATGTGTCAATAGAAAGAAATATTCATGTGTCAGTATGCCAACCCCAAATCAGGTGGGCAGTGGGTGTGCAGCCTGATTTCAGTAAAACCTGGAGAGTCTAAAACCACGTGCCCTAAACTACTGAATCTCCCATCTGTTCTGAGAGGCAGCTGCATTTTTCCCTCTCTCAAGGCTAGCTATGTTGTAAGTCCCATTACTTGCACTTTGCATAGGCAAAACCCCCTATTACTACAATATTCCACAATTACCATAATGATATATGTTGGTATTTGAACACTGTGAGTTCACTTTGCAGCAAACCTCAAAACACCCAGCTGCTCTGCTCTGCACTACAAACCCTAGCCATGTTTTTTAAAATCACTTGGGGCTCAGTCAAATCTTCCCAACACAGCACTCTGCTCATTATCATCCTACTTCTTAAACATTCCCTCCCTCCCAGCCCCCGCCCTCCGCTATCTTCCCACACGGGCACACCTTAGAGCTCCTGGGGTAGAAAAGCAAAGTAAGCAATCATCCCGTGGTGACTGAGCTCCCAGGGTACAGCATGTGCAGCACTCGCCAGGGCTGACAGCTGACAGTGCTTCTTTGGGACACTTTGCTGATAAGGATGAATGAGTTTGTGCATTTCCTCAAAAACTCCACGTCCCATTAATCAGCACCTGAGAGGAACGACCGGTCTGGCAATAATCCTGACACCCACTCCTCTCCTCAGCTTCTCCAAGAACTTATTCCAGAGAACCGTGGAGTTATCCCATCAAGATCACAGGAATGCTCTGCTTGGATACCTTTGATCTGGCTTAACACAGAGTTCAGCTTTTCAGTCTGAAGCAGCATCTGCCATCAGAAGGGGCTGGGAGGTTGTAACACATTTCAGGCATGTGGTCTAATCTATAAAGGTCTCATGTATAAAATTAGTTCACAATTTTAACCACTTCAGAGCTCCAAAGCCAGAAGACTGGTTTTTTCCATTCATAATTAAAATAATCAGTGCAGTCCTTGATAAAGCAAATTCACCTAATAAACAAGTATTTACCTTTCAGTGTTCATTTTTCTCAGGACAAACCTCAATATGCAGAATTTACCTCTGAGGTCTACAGCAGCAGGAGGAGGTATACGACAGGAATTGTTCCCTATCTCATTCATCATCTCACTATCAATGACATTTACATTTTTCAGTGGAGGTTGTTAAAGCAGGACACGTTAAATGCTTGGGCCTTTTGCAGGACCTGCCCAGCTAATTTTTGCAGTTTGTTTGAGCACATAGGTATGTGAGGTTCATGTGGTGATAAGAAATGAATGTTACACTGAATGATCAAGGAAGGAAAGAATCCTCCTTTGGGCGAGAGGAGGTGAAGCCAGGACGCAGTGACAGAACCCAGGGTGGAGAAACGAAATTGCTTCTGCTGGGTCTCCCTGGGCTCTGACTGGGTCCCTGCAGGACATGGGCACACTGGGATCAAGCTCCTTTGGCTGATCTGCTGGAGAATGCCATGCCCCACAGAGACTCTAGGAAATGATATCTAATCCTGATGTGAAGGTGTCTGAAGATTCTGACGGAAGGCACATGCAGAGTAATTTACCAATCAGAACAACCCAGACTCTGTCTCCTTACGCTGAGCCCCCCTTACATCATTTCATTTCTGCAGAACCTTCCCTTGGATGGCACAAACGGATTGTCCCTCTTTACACTGCAGTGACACAAGGAAGGGAATGCTCCTGGACAGTGCTGTCATAGGTAACTCAGCCCTTCCTGAAATGACTGGCAGGTGAAGTTTTATATCTGCCCCCACAGGCTTCTCTAGTGCTGATTGCCTGACCTGTTGCACTACTCAGGATTCAATTTCCAAACCACAGAGCACTCACCAAGCAGCCATCAGTGCAGACTGACATTAGACACTCATTCTGAACATGGCAGCCTCAGCTTCATGGGGATTTTGCTAAATTTGTAAGAGATGCATTTGAAAAACAGAAATAATGGTACATACACTTGGAAGGACTCTGTCACCGAAAGTGAGCAGAAAAGGGATAAATAATACTGAGTCTCTTTTACAAATACAAATGGTGAGACAATGTAGAGTTAATGAAATCTGTCAGCTATCTCTCTTAAAACATGTTGCAAACACTTGAATTTCTTCTTTTCCCAGCTCTGCATTCTCTGAAGAATATTATAATTTATTGTCTCAAGCCATATTTGGTATTTAGTGCTTCAAGAAGCTTGTGAAAAAAGATCTGTTTGTTACATGAAAATGAAAACATGTTGTGGTTTCACCTCAATTTTTTTCCTTCTCCCCTACTTCTAAAGAGAAGAGACAATTTTAAGAAGCAGGAAAAGTAAACAACTCAGATATAAAAAAATGTACAAACACCAATACAAACAAAAACAACTCATAAGTTAGGAAAAAACTGGAACTTGTGCCTGGGGTAAAGCATGTAAAAAGTGGTGATTTATGCAAGGGCAGAATTTTGGCATTTTCTTTAGCTTCAAGTAAATAAATAAGACAAAGAAAAGTCTTTTCATCTGATTGTCTTACAGTGCCTGCGGCTATGTACGTTGGACACTGTTTGCAACTGTTTTCATTTAGGGATGAGTGAAGTGGTTCAATTAAAACATGAGCAGCTCTGAACCTTTGCTATGAATAAATCAGAATTTTTCTGGGAAGGTTCAGTGAAGTCCAGTTAATTGTCATTATTTACCTCTTTGTAGTCATGTGTTGTGACACTGTCTGGATTCAAAAGTGCCACCATATAGTCCAGCCCTATTATCAGCTGATCAAAACAGTTTGAATTGGTTGGGGCAGCAGCACAGAAATTTGGGGGAACTAACCCAAATAAAATACGAAGTTTTGAGGTCCACCCATTACAAATTTCCCACACCCACTACTGCACCCTTTCCTTCTGTGGGAAAAATGAGCTGTTGCAACCTCTAAGGAGAGGAGCCCTGGAGCATTAAAGCCGGAGGCTGGGTCTGCCCCAGGGCCCCTGCGGAGGTGAGAGGAGTGAAGAGGGGCATGGGAAGTGCTTGGAGGAGCCCTAAGGCAGAAGCGCAGCAGTGAAGCGCCCCGGGCTGGTGAGCGCTGGTTGCTCTGGCAGGATTTCTGCTGGGCTCCGCTCCCGCCCGCCGCGCACGGGGCGCCGGCGCTGGCACAGCTACACCGGGGAGCTTTGGCTGCTCGGCCGCTCAGGACGGCCTCCCCAGCCAAGGCCTCCTCCTGGGGACACAAGCAAGGGCCACCTCCCTGCCAGGTACCTGTCTCAGGGAGCCCCAGCCAGGAGAACGCTCTCCTCTGCTCTGCCACCAGCTGTGACTGTTCCCCGCATCGCCATAAAGTTCACTGCCTCCCTGTGCACTCACACTCCTCTGTAAAAAAACAGCCTCTGAGCTACAATGTCCAAACTCAGAAAATTACAGCCACAACAGGCAGAAGTGACTGCAAGCCCTCCCGGGGATCCCAATTTCTTCTGGATCCAGAAGTGCACCTTTATATTCATGGAAGAGTAGCAGCAATTAGCAAAATTAATTTAGAAGTGTGAATTATTTTTCAGTCTGGATTACAGTGTCTTTAAATTATGAGACAGTAAAACATTTTTTATAATAGTCTGAGTGCACAGACTTGTTCAACGCTGTTCTTCACTGTGTGTCATGAAGAACTCTGAGTACTACTAGACAGCCCTAAATTCATCAGTTCCTGGTTTCGCACACCAGAAGGGCCCAGCTGGCATGATATGCCACATCACCCATCCGTGTGGCTCCCATATGTGGACCCCCTTATCCCTTATAAATTCAAGAGGATGCTCTGCTCTCCTGCCAAACCTAAGCAGTAGCTAACTTCTGAGGATGCTCTGAACATTCCATTTACTCTTTCTGTGCAAGCAGCTGTTGAAGAGGTCCAGATAACGAAACTGAAGGCAAGCAGGTACAGTATTGTCACAGGAAGCTTATCTCTTCCATGCAAGGCTGGAAGAGAGGACATGGAAACCAACTGCAATAACTAAAACTTCATACAGACAATGATGGTGAATCCTGATTTGAATTTCGATAATTTTGATCCCTCCGTTTTGCAAATGTACAGGTAACAGAAGTGTATTGTCATGCAGAGATAAGGATGTTATTTTACAAAGAAATGCATACTACGTTAGCTCACAGGAATGTTTACAATTTGGAATGTGTGGTCTGTTTCAGTTTCTGAGCACTAGACAGTAACTATTCCAGGCCCAGGCTTCTTACACTTACTCTATTTAGAATTTAGCAGCCACTTTGCACTGAATCACATCTTTCTTCCTTCATGCTTCTGCTGATTATACCCAGTTCTGAACCTGAGTTTATCACAACATTGTTCCCGAGCTGCTGTCCATATTGTGAATCCCCACGGAAGCTCCTTGCAGTTCTGTCAAGGAGCACAGATAAATGTGCACCACGCAGCTGATGGAGCATTACACAGGATTCCTGGCTCCG
Organism: Promerops cafer; assembly: GCA_013398275.1. Classification (NCBI taxonomy): domain Eukaryota; kingdom Metazoa; phylum Chordata; class Aves; order Passeriformes; family Nectariniidae; genus Promerops; species Promerops cafer. The sequence goes on along the minus strand of VZSE01000992.1, from coordinate 160,332 downwards.
AAAGAGGCAGCTACAATGCACATTCATTCATTCACTCCTTCCCAGCAGCATTCCTTGGCCTGGAGCCAGATGCCATTTGACGTCACGGCTCTAACCAGGAACATAATGTGCTGGCACTGGGACAAAAGTTCTACTATGGAAAAAAACAGCAACAAGTAGAAACTTATCACGGTGGCTGGGGGAGGGAGTTTAGAGAACGAGGCTGAGGGCAAATCAGCAGAAAATTCAATGAACTATGTCAGGTCCAGTATTTTGCTTTTGCTTTTCTGCACAGCACCTTCTTAGGCTACTACTCCAAAGCACCAATCTTATGAACACAGACAGCACACAGCAAAAAGATGTCATAAAATACATCTATATACATCTATATAATATCATCTCTATACAGCTATATAATACAATGGAATACTTTCCATTCTACTCTTTGCAGCACTTGCTGAAGTGCTCCAAAAGGTCTGTTCTTTCTTGCTTTTTTACTTCAAATTATTTGAAATACAATAATTCAAAGATTTCTTTTTTTGGTCTGCAATAGATTTGCATTTAAAAACATCTCTGTTCTGTTTATTTGAGTTAAATATTAAACAGGTCTTTAAGAAGAGACTTTGCAGTGTTAGTACACAAAACTCAGAAGGTGATTTAAGGACAGAAAAACAATCTTTTAAGTCTCTTCATAGCCATAATTGAAGTGCTGGGTAAAAAAAACAAAGACCAACAAGCTTCCAAACTAACTACTAAGTACAGAAATAAAATAATAATAAATATAGAAAAGACTAGGAAATATTTCAATAGCAACAAGTGCAATGGGTGTTTCTGATATGAATTTAGAATGCCAGATTGACAACCGCCAGAGTTCCATCACTGATACCCACAGCTGTAACACTGCAGCCATTGACTTGTGGAAGTCTATAGGAGAAATTTCCTGAACTGTCTACGAATCTTAGGAAATATGATGGAAATAATGTCTATCATGGAAATAATTTCAGAAACAAATGTATATGTCAGTAATTTAAAATGTAATTTTCAATAAAATCTCCTGAAGATGTCCATCACTTTCCTGTTTGTTGGAGTTTTTGGGCTCTTCACAGAAAATGCTGTGTTTCAACTCTGGAATTTGAGGCTGCTCAGCAAATGCCGCCAGACAGCTCTCTGAATTTCAGTGTCTCTTCAAGGACTCTGCTCCTGCTGACTTCAGGCAGGAAGGACATCTTGGGAAATGAGCTATGCACTTCCTTCCACAGTGTGAGGCTAAACTAGAGACATGAATATCTCATGTACATTCCAGAAGCCAATTTCAGCAATTCCTTTTGGCCCAGGTCATCAGACTCACAGCATCAGTAAGTGGGGTGTCCAAATCCCCTTTCAGCTGAATATACCCAGTCATCAGGGACATATGAAGTGGAAAAAGTTCACAAACATTATGTTTCATGGAAATCTGGAACTACTTAAGCTGAAATGAGACAAATCTGGACAATAGCATCCCCACTCTTCACAGAAAAATGCCCAGCCCAAGCCCACATATCTGTTCCATGGAGAGTTTTAACTGGGGTGCCAGTGTCTAATAAACCTCTCAGACCTTGGTTATCTCATTCTCCAAGTACCTGCTAATCAGCAGGAGCAATATAGGCATAGTTAATAATGACAGCTGATAAAAGTGAGCACTGCTGAAACACCATGGGACAGTGCCTATAGTGAACTGCAAGCTACATCTACCCACATCTATACATGGATTAATGAAAGTGAATTTTGTCAAGTCACATTATCACTGAAAGATTTTCCTGGCTTCAGAAATGTTAGTTTGAGTTAAAACCCTGACACCGAGAAAATATTACCTATCAATTTGACATTATTTCATAATGACTAAATTATTTTCATTTACTAATCTCATAACATTTAAACCTTAATTGTAACATTATTTTTTCCATCCCTTTTGTAAGTTGTTCTTATTGACTGCTCTTGGTTTGAGCAATAAAGAATATTTTCAAAGCAGCCACAGATTTATCTCTTAATTTGTAATGGAAGCTCTGCTAGCTTCACATCTCACTGAGCCACTTCTCTTTGACCAAAGCTTCATTACTGAGCATTTGCCACTCTTTGGTCAACAGCAACTGCCCTCAGGCTCCTATATCCATCCTTCTCCCATGCCTGGCTCTGCATTGAAAAAATTTGCTCTTGCTTCACGAGAGCAAAAAAAAAACAATAAAAAAAAATTTGACAATTATTCAATTCAATATTTTCCATATTTTTAAGCTCTAATGCAAAATTTTGATCTCACCTCAGCTGGGTTTTGCCTGCCAACAGTTTGGATTTTCTCTAATCCCTAAAAAACTGCTGTATTGCAAAAACAATTGGTTGGGTGACTCTTGTGAAATCATTAATTCGACAAGTTCTATGATATTTTGAATAACTTATTTAATGGATTTCCTCTTGTTCTTTATTTACTTGGGATCAATGGCTTATGTGCAGAATGTGCAAACCTAAACACAAACAAGCCCCAACTGCCTTATTGTCCCACCACACAATTTTGGTTTTGGGTGTGCAGAGCCCCACCTATTCCAAGCAGGGACACGGTGCCAGAATTCCAGGCCACGAGGTGGATCACGCATCCCATGGCTCTGCTCATCTGGGCAGCACATGCAGGACAAGCAGGGTACAAACTCTTCCCAAAGAGGAGGAGTGAAACCAAGGGGCACAGTGAGGCTGCTCAAAGGCTAAAAGCCATTGGATGTAACCACTGTTTGAGCCACTTGAGGCTGGTCAGGAATTAATATCTGAGGAATATCCTGAAGTATCAAAATCTGGCTGCTGTTCCAAACTGGAACAAACTAAAGATCTTCCAAATCTCTTCCAAGAGGAGAACATGAGCACATAACCCTTGTTATGTGACAGCCAATTCTTTAAGACACTTCTCAGGAGGCACAAGGCACAGCTGGGACTGCCAGCACTGACCCCTGGACCTCTCCATCTTCCAGGATGGGAGGGTCCCTCCCTCAAGTGTTTTCTCTTCAAAAACCAGCATTTTTAGACAAAGGATGCTTTGCTAAGACATTCCCAACCAGTGCTCAATCCCCGCTCTTCCAAGCTCAGCTACATATTTCTATTTCAGATAAGGAAACTAAACCCAGACTAAGAACCCCAGACTATTGTGATTCACTGAAGTGTTACATGGTGAAATGAATTTCAGAGATGCTGCTTCAATGAAAAACTGCAATTTGCTGTGAAGACACTGCAAACTACGCCCTGGCAGCAGAGATTTTTCACTTTATAAAACAAGATGTTCTAGTTGAAAGCATTGAAAATGCTTTGCTGTAGCAGAAATTAAGTCCCTTGTTCCATCTTAAAAGTTCCTTGTGGGAAAAAACAACAACAACAACAACAACAACAAAGCTGAAATGACCCTGAAATCAACTGTAAAATAGTATAGAGATTATCCTGTTGGGAACAGATCCTCTGTGGATAAAGGTGGTTTCGGGTTTTTAAGGACCTTAGTCCTTAGAATACATATTAGTTTTGGTTGCCATGCACACCTGCTCCCTGAGAGGTCACTGTGACCCATTCATATTGATCTGCATGCAGATAGGAGTGAAATGTTGATATTTTGTAAGTGTTCCATGTTTTCACAGACAATATTTTTCATAGGAACCAGAATAAATTGGTTTGGTTAAATTTTCTCCTCTTTTATCAGCTACAAAAGAGAGATTCATTCCTGCTGAAGGGTTTTCTTTACAAAGAAAAGCTTGTGATTCAATTCTTTATCACAAGCACTCAGAGAGGATTCATATGTGGAGTGCCTGGTGCCACAGACAGAGAAAGTAACTGATTTTTAAAGACACTAAACAAGCACAATCATTCTTGGAGCTTCCTTTGGAACAGAGCAGCTCTGAAAGCCAGTGGTGACAGGTTAGCAAAGAACACAAGCCCTTACATTCAATAAATAAGGTGTTAATGGGCTGAAAGAGAAATTACAGGTGAAATACAACCATCTCCATTTCCATCCAGCCTTAAGGTAGCTTGATGACTGGGCCGAGAACACCTGCTTCAGGTGGGAGGGTGGAGGCACAGTGCAGATAACTCATCTCAATCACAGACAGGGCACACTGTGAGGGGTTTGGTTTGGGGTTCTTTTGGTATTTTAAATATAAACAAAGACCTGAAAACTCTGTTTCACACATTTCAGAAGGCATTTTCCAGAATCAGAAAACTGTCATGGAATAATGACACAGTTGGTCTCTAATTTACACTGACAATTGTTTCACCTACCTGGCAGGTCAGAGAGAGCACCAGCAGCTCTCCACCACCACAATCGTGGATTGTGCATTTCGTTGTCATTTGAGAAAACAATGAATAGATCCAAGAGGGCTTCAGAAGAGCCTCTGTGGGTTAAATCATTCCCTCCCCAGTCCCACCACCCTGCCCATTCTCCACCCCAACGCCTCCTCCTGCACACGCACAACCTCTCCCTTCTGTTTATTTTTTGTTTTAAACACTTTAAGCAGAAATTGACTTTGGCTGCTTTTCCTGAACTCTGAGGTGTTTGAGCAGATAAGATTCAGATAACCCATTAGAAGAAAGTTTCATAGGTCCTTCTTCTCCTGGCAGGTGGTCACCAAGGCCAGCCATGCACTGAGGTTTCTTTGCCCTGCAGAAGGATTTTTCTGTCTCATTTACTTTTTAAACTGGGCCAGACTTGAAATTTTTATCGTATCTCACTTGGAAAAAATTGTTTCAGCTGAAAGATACTTGTTTATATACAGTGCTGGGGAAATACAATGTGTAAATCTCTCTGCTGCCATCCCAAATGTGGTGGTGGTTTCCCAAGCAGTTTTATTGAGCCCCTCAGACTCAGCAAAAGGGAGTTGATCTGAGCTCCTCTTCTTTTATAGGAAATAAATAAAGAGTGATAAAACTTTCACACTGTAAAAGTACTAAGATGTGCCTCCAGAAATAACCGCTCTTTAGAGGACAATATAAAAATAATCACATTTGTTTCAAAGAAATACTGGTTAAAATGGATAAGCATTTCTTTTCCTATCACTGTTTTTTCCACTTAAAGGCTTACCTGGAATGAGAAGGCTTTTGTTCTCCTCCTAGACAAAAAGGAATTCAGGCTGGTCTTTCCACACAAGATATTTGTTGTAACTATCATCTTACTTATGGCTCGCATGGATTTTGTCACAAATATAATAATAATAATAGTAATAACAACAACAATAATAATAATAATATTACTACTACTACAAATAATAACATTTTAGAACAAAGTTTACTGTGGATCATGGAAACTGTAGAATTAGCTGGAGTGTCTCAGGATGGAGTCTTGAGTAGTAATACTGGTTTATGGTACTTATATTAATGTTCTGTTCTCCTCCTGCCCCAGCATCAATGTGTTCTGTTGTTCTAGAAATATTGTTTGTGTGCCATGTGGTTCACCTTACTAGAGACCTAATCTTGCTTAAAACTAATTGAGAAGAAAACTCCTTATTTTGGTGGGGTGTGGTTTTTTGTTGTTGGTGGTGGTGTTTTGTGGGGAATTTTGGGTTTTTTTTTAAAGTAGCTGTGTTCCCACCTCCATTCCCAAGTGCAGCTGCATAAACACTGGGGCTGGCAGAACTGCAGGGGTGGGATGCCACAGAAACCAGCAGCAGGTGCCAAAGGAGCTGAGGCTTGGTCCATACTGCTGCCACACACTTTGCCTTGGATACCCAGCCTCAAGTGCAGTCAGCAAATCATAAATAGAACTCACTTTGCTCCAAGCTAAGGCTGCTGGCAGCAAGGAATTCAGGGCAGACTGCAAAGCCCTGCGGGAATCCCAGGTAAGTCTGCAGCTGGCTTGCTTGCCTGACTGCCTTGCTGCGCTCACGGGACACCAAGGACACAACTGCCTCAGTAGGAAACCAGTGCTGGACCAGTAACCCACATTTGAGCTAATGCTCCCTGGCATTTGTAAAACCATCAGCCACAACTTTGAATGAAATGCAGACATTCCCTTGAACAATTGTATCTTCAGTGTGAGGGGAAAAACGTTTCTGCTTGCCAGACTACAGATGTGCAGACTGGAGCACTCACCGTTCTGCAGCCCTGGGAAGCAGAGGTGAAGGTGATTCCAAACGCAGGGATGCTGTATCTCTGCAAGGAAAAAGGATCATTTAAGGACAGGCTTTCTGAAAACATTCTCTCATTAATCTAAAACACTGCATAAAGCATAAAACAGTGACTGAAAGCCTGGGGATAAATTACCTTACAATCATAAACACACGCATGTCCCTCCTGACACTAGAGAGTACATCACACCTGAGTCCCTTGTGACAGAACCCACTGCATTTGGAAATCTTTATTTAGAAAACGAAACAACCTGACAAGGTTTCAACACAGACCTCCTAAAGCCTAATGCTGTGAAAATAAAGCCAGCTCTGAAAGTGTAATTTTACTCTATTATCACATTAGCCATAAAAAAAGGTCTTCCTAATCGTTACTATTTGACTTAAAAATCCTGTGCACGAGTAAAATCCAGGCTGTGACCACCACGAGCAGTAAGGACTGGAGTGCCATCCAACGGTGAGATAGTCATTAACAGCTCTGATTAAAGATTTCTGCCTCTACCTGCTCCTGCCACAGCAGAGTATGAAACACCCTGCAAACCCATGGAGGCTCTGAAAGATCTGAACCAGCAGAAGCTGCCCAGGCACACACACGCACCAAGTTATTCTTACTCTCCTTTAACAGAGGCAGTAAGCAGAGTTTTTGGTATTCTAGTCTTGTTTACAGCATTCACGTTACCCCATCCCATCCCATCCCATCCCATCCCATCCCATCCCATCCCATCCCATCTGCTGTTTCCCAAAAGCTGGAGCCTGACAGCTGACAGAGCAGCGAGCCCTGGGAGCTGCATATCCTGCCACTCCACAGTGTATCTGTGTACTTGCAGCTTTCTCCATCAAGTTGCTTTGAGCTGTGCAGGATGAAGAGAGGATATGAAACGTAGGATTGAGTTTGGACAAGCACCTGCCTTTTTTATGAAGTAGAAATAAGTAACACGATCCAACCCTTTCCGCTGGATTCTCATTGTTATTTCAAGGGCCAGGCTCTAGTGGACAATTGAAAGCCAAAAGCTCTGAATCAGACTACACTGGGATGAAAAAACTGTGTGCCTTAAGTTGCACAGGTTGGAATTATTTTGGGAAGGGACTGCCTTCCTCTGTGCCAAGTGCAAGAAGGGTTGTGTCCTGAGACCACAGAACATTTTCATTTACCTAATCCTCCATTATTATATGGATCTAAGTAACCAGTAATACTTTTAATCTCTTCTGTGGTTTTTTTCCTGCAATGCTTTGCAGATTTTGCAACTTTTAGTATTTTGTAAAGTAGATCATAAATTTCATAAAGGCTGTTAGGAAATTTTTTGCTGCTCTGCATTTGTGTGGAGGCACAATTTGAGGATTAAATATCTTTTAAAGGGTGAACACGTTTGTAGGGCACAGATGTCTGATCCAAGGGGCCCTTTTCAGTCCATATTCTTGGCTGGAATATATTTCAGACCTTCAACTCTACTGGGACAGGTATCCAAAAAGTGTGGAGCCAGTTGAGTCCAATTCAGCACTGGGGTAAACGGTATTGCCCCCTCTGGCTTCAGCTGAAGTTATAAATCCAGAGATTAATTTACCCTTTTTCCATTGCAAGCCAGGACTGGAAATGACATGAAAACAGACCTTCCTGTAACAATTCCAATCCAGACATTCCTATTAACTTTCCTATTCTATCCCAACCATCAATAAATTGTATTGTAAGATTTTTTTTTTTTTTTTTAATTTTTACTGCTTCCGACTAAGAAGGAAATAGTTCAGAAGCCACCAAAGAAACCTTACAAAACAAGCCAAACTATGCCAGGGCCAATTTTCCCCGCAGAAGCATTTTAGACTGAAATATCCAGCCAGTGGAAAAGTACATCTTCGCAGTGAGGAATGGAAAGAAATAGTGTAAAAACTTGCACGAAGAGCTGTGCCGTGCCGCACCTGCCTCCGGCGCTGCTGCGGGAGGCACGGGCGGCGAGCAGGGCTCGGTTCAGCGCTGCCTTCGCCTCTCGCAGCACTCACGATGGAGGAGTGACACCAAGCGGCTCCTGCCAACGCTGCGGGCACCGCCGGCTGCTGCGGGCGACATTCCGTCTCCTCCGGGGACAGCAAACCGGCTGCGGTGTGGGGCGAGGGACCCGGGCCCGCGCACCCCTGAGGGACCCCGGCCCTCACACACCTGTGCAACCCCTCAGCCCTCACACACCTGTGCAACCCCTCAGCCCTCACACACCTGAGGGACCCTCAGCCCTCACACACCTGTGCAACCCCTCAGCCCTCACACACCTGTGTAACCCCTCAGCCCTCACACACCTGTGTAACCCCTCAGCCCTCACACACCTGTGTAACCCCTCAGCCCTCACACACCTGTGTAACTCCTCAGCCCTCACACACCTGTGTAACCCCTCAGCCCTCACACACCTGTGCAACCCCTCAACCCTCACACACCTGAGGGACCCTCAGCCCTCACACACCTGTGTAATCCCTCAGCCCTCACACACCTGTGTAACCCCTCAGCCCTCACACACCTGAGGGACCCTCAGCCCTCACACCCCGGAGGTACCACGGGCGTGACGTGGCTCCCTGACGCGCCGACCCCCGGCCCGGCTGTGAGTCCCACTCCCATCTCTGACGCCGCATCTCCTTGTCCTCACTCTCATCTCTGCTCACCTGAGCCCTGGCAGGCCTGTCCCAGCCGAATCCCGCTGCCAGGCTGTCCCCGCGGCAGTGTGACACCGCCAGGCTGTCCCCGCTGCCAGGCTGTCCCCGCGGCAGTGTGACACCGCCAGGCTGTCCCCGCTGCCCAGTGAGGCTGCCCCGCTCCTGTCCCGCTCCCCACGCAGACACTGAGGCGACTCCGGCCCCTCACAGCTGCTGCTGTTCCCACGCTCCTCAGGTAGGGCAACAAAGGGTCCAGCCAACCAGGCCACCCAGGAACATCCCAGCTTCCTCCCTCGGATTGGGTACCTGAAGATTGTGGACACAAGGTGCCAAAGACATAAAGCTTTTGTGCGGGAGCACATCCACAAAGCTGGGGAAGGGTCCAGAGTGTCCCGTGAGGGGCAGCTGAGGGAGCTGGGAAGGGGCTCAGCCTGGAGAAAAGGAGGCTCAGGGGGCCCTTGTGGCTCTGCACAACTCCCTGCCAGGAGGGGACAGCCGGGGGGGTCGGGCTCTGCTCCAGGGAACAGGGACAGGAGCAGAGGGAACGGCCTCAGGCTGGGCCAGGGCAGGGGCAGGGTGGGCACCAGCAGGAATTTCCCCATGGAAAGGGGGCTCAGGCCTTGGCAGGGGCTGCCCAGGGGGGTTTGGAGGGCCCATCCCTGGAGGTGTCCCAGGAAAGGCTGGAGGTGGCACTCAGAGCTCTGGGCTCGGGACAAGGTGGGCATTGGGCACAGCTTGGACTCCATGGTCTGGGAGGGATTTTCCAACCCAAATGATTCTGTGATTCTATGATTTGGCATAAATTGGTATCTGCATACTGTGAGGGCCTCCGTTTTCTAGCCCCGGATATCGTTGCATGTAAAAGGAAAGCCAGAATTCCGTAGCACATCCATCAATTTGCTGTGCTTTGCCAAAATGAGAGTCACAATGTGTGTCACTCTGCAAATTGCTTCTTACTTCTTTTATATGGGCATATACAGGTAAAAGCAAATATTTATAAAGTTGTCTTACCCACTCAAAAATTTCCAGTTACTTAGTAAAATCATTTATTGAACCGGATTGACACATTTAAAATGTTACTTGTCACACATATTGCCACTGTGATGGGCAGAGATTTATGAAGAAATGTAAGATACACTGATTTTCTAGGTTTCTCTGTGAAATCTTCAGCCCAATATCAATTTATTTGGGATATATGACTTGGGATATCTATGTCTGCATGGTTGGAATATCTGGATTTCAAATCCAGGAGTAAGGACAGGGGCTCTCTCTGATGTGTAGACTACAACTCCATTTGGAAATGAATGGCCTTATGAAAAAGCTGAAGTAGACTGACAGGTTTACCTCCTGGGACAGGACTACAGCACCTGGATAGTAATGGCCATTTGGGAGCAGGAATGCAAGCGCCCAGAACAGAGGATCGAATACTACCCGGAGCTTGTCGATTTCCTTAGATCAACAGGAATGGGGCAACCGACACAAGTACATTTCCTTCTGCAGGCTGTGTGAGAGCGAAAACCCTCTCCATCTTCTGACTGCAGCAAGACAGAATGCTTGCCCGTCGCTACGCGAGCACATGGACTGGCATCCAAGCCCTCTGCACTACCAGATCTGGCACTGCCACCACTCCGCCGCTCCCCTCAGTGCCCTTCCTCCGCACCCAGATGGCCGCAGGAGAATGCCACGACTGCGGACCCTCCTGCCGCAGACGGACACATGACTCGAGCCGTTCCTGGCGGCCAGGAGAGGCCGGCCCGGGGGCAGAATGGCTCCGCTCCGCCGTGTCCTCGCTGCCGCCGCCGCCCTGCGGCCCCTCCGCCGGGCCGGGGCCGCCGTTCCGGGGGCTGGGCCGGGGGCGCGG
>VZSE01000992.1:109692-149272 GCA_013398275.1 Promerops cafer | reverse complement strand
CCCCGCTCGGCGCTGCCCGCCCGGAGGAGCCGCCGCGGGCGCATCCTCAGCCGCGCTGCCGGGCTCGCCCCGGGCCGCCGGAGCCCCGCGGGGACATCGGTCCGCAGGAGCTGTTCAAGCTGCCCCTCCCGAACCGGGGGCAGCGATTCCATCGGATTTGTCTTTGGGTTAGAACAGAAGAGCAGCGAAGGGGGCATCAAATGCATTTAGCTTTTCAGTCACCTTCATCATAGAACAGAGCCTGAAACAACGTATTAGCAATACTTGTACAGCTAGCTGATACTGGGTTTTTATTGTGTCGTTTATTGCATTTGGGTTTTTTGGTGATATTTAAAACAACCCTGTGACAAATGTGAATGCTGGCAATAGTATTTGCCTTCTGGATCCAGCTTCACATACAAACCACAGAAGTTAGTGCTTTTATCTTTAAAAGTTCTTCGCACCTTTATCTAAACTGAAGTTTAGGAGAAGCTGAAATACATGAATGACTGGGCGGATGTGTTCAGTCAGATCAGGCAGCATTGCTGTAACATCCATTTGAATGTTCAAGCTGGTATATTGCATAAATGAATGACTTGAAGTTCACGTTTGCAACATAGACATTGAGCTTCGCTTCTTTCAGTGTGAATTTCTCTGGCAATAGACCATTGAGAGAAGGAGCTGTGTAAAAGTGAAATAAATGGACTTCAGTTTCAGAATCGCAGCAGGCAAGTTTTAACAGTTATAGCTTGCAGGATGAACATCTTCAGTTGTCTGGCATTTAGAGAATAAGCATGAAATGTTGAGCCTGCCTTTCAGGAGGTTCGTTTCCTACATTTCCCTTCCCTGCCAAGTGTCAGTGCTTGCTGACTGTATCAGTTGAAAGTCATGTGGATATATGACGTTATGTTTTTGCTGAACTGTTCTGGATGATTTGGTGTGTTTCAGGCTTCATGCTCAGGAAATGATTTTGAGTAATAGAGCTTTGTAATTGAAGTGGTACATTTCTACAGGTACAATCTAATTACAGAAGTGAAATATCTAATGAGGGAATGGCCCATTTTCAGTGAGGGATCAGCATTCAGTGATATTTTTGTCCTGCTCTTTGAATGATATGACTCAGTGGCCTGCTGAAACTGTAGCACAGCATGAGCTTTGATTGAGGACTAAAATTCAATTTAAAAAAGGACTAAGGTGATTCTTTGATTTGCATCCAACTATTGACAAGCACACGGGGTGGGTTTTTAACTTGTTTTTTCTCCCTGATTGATTAGTAAATATGTGCATCTGTGTCATGAAATTCAGTTTCTCAATTGAATCCTGCTTTTCAATAAGCTGCTGGAAATGGTATCTTGGCAGGTCATGTACATCTGGAAGAACAATGTACTTCTCTATAAGCTGTGCTTTTGGTGTCTGAGCTGTGACATTAACAAAGCAGTTTTCCTACAACGCTGGTTTTTGCTTGAAGAATGCAGTAAGTAGAACAATGTATGTGACTGGTGCACAAAACCATCTTCCCCCAGGGTGATTGTACCACAGGCTTCTGGTACCTCAGTGTTACGGTTGTAACTGCTGAAATCCAGGAACGTTCACCGCTGTTGCAGGTGAGGCGTACTGCAGCTCGCTCCTGTTCCTTGTCTCCGTCTGTTATCTCGAGATACAGCACAGCACCTCCAGGAGGAATTAGCAGTAGACAGGGAGGTGTGGCTCAGGGAGACATGTCCGGGTGCCACATGACTTGGAAGGGTTAAAATTGTCCATGCTTGGTTTTTTTTGGATGAGCGGAAGCTGTGTTCAGCTATGATAGTAGAATTGGGAAAGAATAGAATTTAGATTACCTTCTTTTTTTCAGCAGAAGTAATCACAGGATGGGGACACAAACATTTCAAAATTAGGACCTTGTTTAGGTGATTTTGTGGCAATCATGTCTTGGGCACTGCACAATAGTGGAACCATTCTCTGTACAGCTGGTCAGAACAGGATGAGCAGTGATGAAGTTCTTTGTGTTTTGTTAGTCTGGGTTTTTTTGAATGTTTGTTTGGTTTTTAATACCTATTTCTATCCCTTACTTTCCTCTAGATTTACTTGCTGCAAGAACTGTGAGCCATGAGGTCCTGTGGAGGTTGTTCAGGGACCCAAGTGAGACAAAGAACTGCTCAGGTTCTGGCTGTTACATGTATTTTAGAGAAACATAAGCATAAGAAAGGCACATTCAAATTAAAATCCTCTTCCATAAAGCAATAAGTTAGAGGAATGTGAGCTTTACCATGTGCTAACTATGGTAAAGGTGTACAACAGTAAACAAATGCTTAAGGGTAAGTGAATGATATGTACCCTGCAGAAATATAATTAGAAGTACTTATTGGAATGAAAAGCATTCACTCTGGAGATGTCACAACAAAAAACCCATACCCCAAAGCTAAGGAAAGCCCAGCTGGGGCTTTTAGAGCGGGGAAGAAAAGTAGATATTTGTCCAGAATATCAAAACAACACTGGATTGTCATTAGCTCACAGTGTGTGCAATATCAGATTTTCATAGCAATTTTACATGCAGAAGCCTTTCAGAACTTTAGGAGGTATTTTAGTTTCTAGCTCCTTACACAGGGTGATAGAATGAGATACTATCTTAAAAACACAACCCTCAAATACAGGTAGAGTTGCTTCTTGTGTTTATATAAACCAGATATGTTGACTTTAGTATGTTGGGCAATGATAGTAACTTTGATGTGCTTATCAGGAGCAGTAAAATACCTCTGAATTATTTCGTGATGTACCATTCAACTGGGGATTCCATTCACTATGGATGGAGGCAGAGCTGACATTTGGGAACAGCTCATGCAAAGTTTTCCATGTGAAAGTAGCAAAATGAAACTAAAATGTGCACTCTTTTCTAGTTTTTATAGTTAGTAGAATATATAATAAGAAAGAACTGGATATAGTTTAGATTTTCCAGCATGTTTGGAAGTGGGTATACTGAAAACAGAGCTACCTCTCTCTGGAAAGCTGAACTGTAGTTGGAGTTGGGTTTGAGGCCTGTAAATAACTGTTCTCAGTTTCTTTATTATTTTTTTTGAGGGTCTTTTAACCAAATAATAACATGAATGTTAGTTTTTCAAACCTCTGTAAGCTAAACTAAAATACTGCAAATTATGAGAATTAATGAACTTCATTCAGATTATGGGAGGAAGATAGAAAGGTGTCATAGACATTTTGGATATCCCTCTGTCAAGAGGGAAAAGGCATGGGAAGTTTTTTAGGTATTCACTGTCTCTGGAAAAATATTTGTAGAATACGTAGATGGATTTTGATGCTGGAAGTAAACTGTGAAATGGTTGACCCTGAAGACTTGTAACAGTGTGCTTGTGTATTTAAGTCAATGGACAGGAAGCTCTACAAGTGTTGTTGGTTTGTAAGCTGCAGCAAGAGTGCAGGCTGCAGTCTGAAAGCGTTTGGATTACTCCTTTGCTCGGGTGCTAAGCAGCAGATAAATTGTGGCACGAACATGACTTTTTATAAATGCATCTTTGTGCTTTATTCTGCCAGTTCTAGCTGCAGGTCTCTGCATGCAGTGCCTTGCCACTGCTTAATTCGTGCTCTGTTGATTCATTTGAGGCTCAGCATAATTGGCTCTGGTTGTGGAAAGCTGGTTTAGAAGTCAGGGCTGCAGGGAGTCTCTCTGTTCCTGTAATAAGCTGAAGATATTCCATGTTTTCCTGTGCTGTGCACTGACTCTTCCTACACGTGTGCAGGGTTAGTGATGGAGAAGCAAAGCGTCTGTGGCTCACGAAGTCAGGATCCTCCCTGAGAACCAGAGCTGCTGTAGAGCTGCAGGTGATGGCACCTTTGTGCCCTTGGGACTGGCTCAGGGCACTCTGCTGCCTGGGTTAGGTTTTACTGCTGGCTTTGCAGAGCAGCACCAGTTGTGTCTACTGCTGGCAGATTGGAGATTGGGTGAGTCCCATTATAGAAAGCTACTGAGCCACTTACTCTTGCTTTTCCTACAGAGTTCAAACACTTGAACCCAGAGCTTCTGTGATAGTCCTGCTGGAAGCAGAGCATGGGAAAATGGAGCCTGTTATGGTTATCATTCACTAAAAATTTAGAAATCATACAGTGTACACACAGTGCTCACCTGCTTCTGAGCATTTTTGGAAGGCTTTTATGGTGTTAGTGTGTTCTTCCATGTGGTACTGTTGCCTCCTCAGTGTGCTGGACGCACAGATGTATGGAAGGAAACTGTTAAGGAGAAAGCAGTGTTGGCCACATGCCAAAAGATGGTAAATTCAAATAGAAATAGCCCTTGTAAGCAGAGAATAAAATGTGGTAGTGGTAGACCAAATATTTTTCAAACTAAAATAACTTTCTAAATATGCTGGGTAGGTTTGAAATAACAGTTCATCCTATAGTTAACTAAACATTAAAATTAAATGTTTTCCTGTAATACTTGCTTTGCAAATGGACTTTCTCCAAGGGTTCTCTTTAGTTGAGACTTCATAAGATGTGGCTTACACTGAAATATCACTGCTGCTTTCTTGTAAACATGAGAATTGCCAGGTTTTAGATCAGTGTCACTTGCACGACCTAAGTGAGTGTTCTGGTTGTGAATTTGGCCTCATTAAGAACCTGAGGATACTCAGTGATGCCTTACTAAGTGATTACTTCTCTGCAGTGTTCATAACGAACACAGACTTGATCTGAGCTCTGAGCTTGGATGTTTGCAGCGCTTACCATTGAGGTTTTCTGGGCTTTTTTTAGTCATTGGTCAACTTGTTTCATGTTGATGTGCAGAAGAGGTGGTTTTGTTCTCTGTGGTGCCAGGAGACATGCCCTTGCTGGTTTGACTGGGAGAGGCACTTTGATAGAGCATCCAAATGCCTTTGTGTGTTCACTTTGTAGATCGTGTAGTACAAATGCCAGTTCATTTTCTACCAAACCCTGTGAATTCAGATGTGCTTTTCCTCTCACCCACGCAGAATACAGCTAAGATTCAACAGCTTGCCTGTCATATTATACCAAGAAAAGTGGTATAATATGGTAAAAGTGATTCTTGGAAATGCATGTGATTCTGCTAATAGTGATAGCTGGTCTACTTTCAAACTGGGTTGTATTTTCTGCATTTAAGAAAGCAAGTTCATAGAACAGTAGTGAAAAATTTATATCCTGGTTGGGAAATAAAATGAGATGATATAATATGAAAATTTTAGAAATGTTTTTCTATTTTTTCTTACTTATAATTCTGTACACTTTCCATGGGTACAGTTGTCTCAGCTCTTGGTTGTTGTGGATTCTTTAGGAACATGTAGTTTAAGGGGTTAAAAGTCACCTTCAGCGCTGAGGGTGAAGAGCTCAGTGGTGAAGATTTACCTGTTTCACTAATGAAGAAGAGATCATTTAATCAGATTTGCATTGTTCTGTGCCATCTTTTTCTTCTCCTTAGAAGGTTAAAGCAGTTTCTACATCAATAGAAATAGAAAATAAAGCAACAATACAGCAGGTTTTGCATTCTGCCAGTTCAGGCAATCACAGAAATACCCCTGTGGGGTACAGGGGTGAGTGTGGAGCTGGGCAGACCTCGCTGCAGGCAGAGGAAACCCTCCTCTCCAGGCTGAAAGCTCTCTGTACTTCATGTACTAAAATAATTGCTAGTTCAAAACGCTACTACATAGTACTATTCTGAACTTAAAGCAGTTATTATATTTGTGATCTGTCAGGTGCTTTTGCTTGTATCTGAAATTCCCAGAATTTTATGCTGCTTCTTGACTTGGTTTGTCAAGTACTTGATGCTGAGAGCCCCCCTACAAAAGACACTGTTTCTCAGATTCTTTATATTTATATGGAACAAGTGTTCTACACATAAAGAGGAATGTTCTCATAACCTTCTCCCCCTGTGCACAGTTCAGTGAGAATTGCTTGTTTATACCATTCCTGGTCCCACAGTAACAGGTTACAGTAACATAAACAGCGTGACCTTTTAATGCGATGGCAGGAAGTAAAATGTGAAATCTATTTTAAAAACGCATCTTTGTCTAAGGAAGAGTATACTTCCTTTTTCTGACAGGAAAAATAACCCATGCTGGTTCAGAAGATCTCGATTCCATTTTACTGTGTGGGGCCTAGTTTTTCCCCTGTCTTCTGTGCAGTCATTGCAGCTGCTTGCAGTAGGACTAAACCTCTGCCATCCTCATGTGGAATTGTATCTCCTTTCTTAACATTTGCACAGCCATCAGTGACTAAAGGTGGGGGATACAGGAAAAACACAACTCTGACACAAGCAAGAGGTTTTAGTAAGAGGAACTTCTTTTGGAAAGAAGGAAAGGGTGGGTCACTGGAGCAAGAACTGGAAAAATACTACATAGCTTATTAAACAGCTAAAATACATATTGACACATTTGACAGAATTTCTGAATATTTCCAGAAGTGGAAGAGATATGGGGAATTTTACCCAGTAAAGGAGTGGGGGTGGACAGCTACCCAACTCTGGAAAATGTTTTCGTTTTCTTCCTTAAGAGTTTAATTAAATTGGAAATCAACACTGTCACTTCTTTCTTAAACTTCTGCCAGTGGAGAATTTTCACAGTAAATTGCAGTTGCTACCTAGAACTTCCTGGTCTGTGGGATGTCATGAACAAGAATCGTGTTTCAGCCTGTACTTTTTTTCATTCCCAGTATTGAAGCCTTCTCAGAACTGTCCTCAAGTGTTTCATGAGCAGAGCAGATCTTGCCCTCGAGCTGTTTCGAGGCTCCTGTGGGGAATGTGTGCAGGACAGCGTGTGCTGGGAACCAGGAAACCCCTTCCTCTGATCCCTGCGCATTCCCCCTGAGCAGGCTTGGCACTGGCAGAGCTCTGAAGACACAGGGCTGGGGTTGGTGTCAGCGTGGGGCAGTGCTCTCTGGCAGTGAGCAGGTTACCTGCGTGGCTCATTCAGGATTTGCCTTTGGAAGCAGCTGCCTTCTGTTCTCCAGCAACCCCTGATCACGGACGCACCTCCTGAGAGAGAAACCAGGAGAGCAGGTGGCACCTGGCTGCTGCTGGGAGCAGCAGGGCACTGCAGGTGCTGACTGTGGGCACTGCTGGCCTGGGGAGAGGGAAGGTCTGACCACTTGGAGGTACAAAGCCCACAGTGCTCAGCCCTTCTCTGGAGTAGGGCTCAGGAACGGGGCTGTTTTCAGGGGGCTCCCAGCTTCTGGAGCTTCTCTGCCTTGTCACACTGGTCTGGTGCTCAGTAGAGGCGAAAGATTGGAACAGGACGTTGAAAGTATGTGAAATCTTTAGAGCTGCTAAGTTCCTGGGTTTATTAGCCCACATGAGAGCATTAGTGGAGAGGTCTAATCTTAGCAGTCTTTTTAGAGCCTGTCAGGAAGCAGACGGAGCAGAAAGGTTTCATGGAAACTACTGACTTATGTCTTATTTGTCATTGATTTCATGTTTATAATTTGTGTAAAGCTGACCATCAGGAGCCTCCACTGGGAGCCAAGCCCATCAGACAAGGCTTTGCTTGGTCGCCCACACAGTCCAGTGTATAGGATACTCCTCTGTGACTGACTGGCTGACAGCAGGAAATTCCTTGTGTGCTGCTCTGCCTGCTGAGTTCTCTACCACATGAAACTTGGGGTGGTAAAACTGTTATGTGCTTCTTATCTTCTAAGAGTAGCTAAATAAGTTAATATTGCTGCCCAGTTAGAAGCAGGTACTCAAACATTTATTTCTTTCATGTAATAACATCTACATCTTTTGGGTTTTCTTGTACCAAAGTCTTTGCTAACAGTGTGTTCTGCATATTAAACTCTCTCTCTACAGGCAAAATTGGGTCTTGAAATACTTACAGAAGAGTACTACAATCTAAAAATGCTTTGCCCTCAGCAGTGTTGATGTTAGAGGCATTTGTGTGTGATTCTGGTAGTTGATAACCTTTATTTGTGGATCAGTGCTCAGAAGCCTTTGGTGTAGCTATCTTTTTGGTGGAAAGGGATGTGATAGGTGTGAAGGGTTTATTTAAAGATATTTATTGCATTTTTTAGCATTCATTTTTTTCCTGTAAATGTTCCAGATCTGTTCTATAGCTGCAAATGAGGATTTGAGGTAGACATGAAGTGATAAAGCATGTTTAGTCACAACTGATAACTGGCTTCGGCTGGCAGGAAGTGGAACATGATGAGCAAGAGTCTGGTGGAGCCTGGGGTGTGGTGGGTTCACAGAAGCACTGTCTGGGCTGGCAAGGAGTGCTGGAAGTAATGGCAGTCATGTGTTTCCAGAGAGGATACTGCCACTACAGGAGGTAGAAGTTGTGAGGGTTGCTTGGCTTTGCTAAATCAGCTGGTTTAGTTCTCAGAATTAATTATTTTAAACTAGATGTATGAAGTGGCAAAACTGTTTATCTCATCTGACCCACACAACTGACTCTCACTGCAGTCTGTTTCATTAGCATGGGGAGCATTCACCAGTCCTTTGAAGGCCTGGCTTGTCAAGTTTTGCAGTCTTTTTCATGTGCTGGAGTGCAGAGTGCAAATCTGTCCTGCATTAGGATGTCTGTGAGCACTTATCTTGATTATGTGATGTCCCTGTTTAACACTGACATTTGTTTTTATAAACTCTCAGTTGCTTTCAGATGAGAAGCTGTCCTGTACAGCTGGGCATGAAAGCTCTCTGTCCCTGTAGTGCCAGTTAAAACATCCTCTAATAACACAGGATTGCTTCTGTCAGTCTTGAAGCATTGCTTTGCAGCTTGGAGAACTAAAAATACTGAGTACATTTTAGCTTGTAAGGTCTGGCTGGTTTGGGGTTATGGGAGGGGTTGTCTCTATGCTGGTTCCTAGGCTTGTTGGCCATAGGTGGATTTTCTTACACATTTACATCTCTGCTGTAAGTATTTTAGGGTTCAGTTTTGCTTTCCAAAAAGCAGATTGGCATTTTCTCTCTGACCCTTAGAGCAGTTTACTACTCTGGAAGTAGTTGCATAAACGTTGTGCTTTTATGTGCAGCTTCTGTTAGAGCTGGTGCAGAGCAGAGGTGTGCGGGCATCCTGCCCCAGAGCCAGGGGCTGGCCAGTCCGTGCTGACCCCATCGCGGCCGCCGTGCGTGAGCAGCCCTGGCAGGACACACCAGGGACACGGGTGTGGGCTGGGGAAACGCTGGCAGCGCTGATGGACTGACCCAAAACTCTGTTTGGGCCATGGGCTGGGAGCTGAGCAGCCCACTTCAGAATGCTGTAAGGTTTAATATTAACCTGGCTTGGTTAGATTGCTTTCCTAAACGCAAATCAGATAGTCATGTGGAAAACCAGGAGTATCCTAATTCTGCTTTATCTAACATCTGTTTTCAGCAGCACTGTTTGTTCTCAGCAGGTTTTTGTGTGCATTGCAGTAGCTTGGCAACCTGTAGGTTGCACCATTCAGTGAATTCAGAATGGTTTTAATCATCACTACGATCTTCCTTTCCAAATTTGAATACTCTAAGTACAGTGGAGTGGGCATCCGTGATTGTAGCTGCAACTGCCACGTTAAACAGATCCCAGCTGAAACAAGCTGTTCATGCAAATCTGTAATCCAGCAAGTTCCTTCAATTGCTGTCCAAAGTCTTTCTTAAGAAAAGATACTTAAAACTTCTTTCTGGAAATGGTAGTTAAGCAGTTACAGCTAGTTCAAGTTCCCAGAGAGGGGTTTGGGCAGTGTGCTGAGAACCAGAGCTGCTGAAAGCAGGGCTGGTTGCTGGTTCTGCTGTAGGAGCAAAGCTCGAGTTTGACCTTTCCCTGCAAGCAGAGGCATGAACCTGCATTGTGCAATCCTGGTAATTGTACATTCTCTTTAAACTCTTGGAATCTTGTTAGGTTAGAAATGATAAAAAGCTTTTAGTAACCGTGTAATGAGCATGCTTTGGCAGAATGAATCTCTAGTTCTGTGGCCTGTCTGCTTGCTAATGGCTAACATGGTGAAACATTCTTCTGCCATAGATTAGAACTTGCTGGAGTTTGGTCTTACACCCTTAATTGTAGAGAACAAACAGAATGCAGGGGGGAGACCCACTTACATTATGGAGCTGGTACCTGTGTAACATATGGTTCATAATTTTGATTGCATGGGGTTCCTTGATACTAAATAAGTTCAGTTTCCCCCCTCATACATCTGACTTAAAGACTGCATCTCAAGAAAGCCAGTAAAGCAACACACGGTACAAACATCTTCAAGGAAATGAAGTGTGCCACTGAATTAAGATGTAGATGATGATTTTTTTTTTTAATAGGTAAAGCAGAGTTCACAATTTCCTATATAACAATTCCTTCACTTCCTTTCTGGTTTGTTTTAGTACTTCCTCTACATACAGCCTTATATCTTGGAGAATTTTTATGGAATTAGTAGAAAGTTGGAAATATGGCTGTTGCTTGTCCCATAGTATTCTAAATAGATAAATAACACTGACATGGTCTGAACATGTGCCCCACTGTAGTAATGGTGTGACTATTTCATAACGTGTGCATATACATTAGAAAGTTCAGTTTAGCTTTTAGATTCACACTGGAGTGTGAATGAAATTATTTATGCAGAGGGACACCCCTTAGCCATGAGGGAAGAGAAATTTGCTTTAAATTCTGACTTTGCTTGCTCAGTGTTTCGAAGAGATGAACAGTTTACTTGTGTTAGAACCAGGACCTTTGTTTCTCATCTGAAGCAGCCGTGGGAACTGGACCTTGTCTTTACCTTTCAAGGCAGGCTCTTCTGAATGCTCCAGGTAGAGGGGAGCTGGCCTTTATACCTTATCAAATGAGAATGTTTGCCTTTATAAATAAAACATTTCAGAGTAGTGGGAAGTCTCTAAAGTCTGAATATTCTGTTGCATCTGGTGTGGTAACAGCATTGTGCTGTGAAGGTTAATTTAGTGGGTTACGGAGAGGGAAAAAATCTTTGGGGCTCTTATAATATATGCAAACTAATTAGAGGTTACAGTGAACACAGCTGTTTCTGGCCAAGCTGACTAAGCTAGGAATTCAAATTACTATTTTTAGCCATCTTACAAGGTCTCTAGTTTTCAATGATACCCATGTTATTACTTCTAAAAATTATATTGTTGTGTATTTATCACCCTGACAATAAGCATTTTTAGTGCAACCAGTCCATTACTCTTTAAATCGAACAAAGTGTTTGCAGTTCTGTGAGATATTGTGAAGGTAGCTCCAAAATCACATTCTGAACTACTTTCTTTTTTTCTACTAAGCTTTGTTTGGAACTTTCTGCAAAGATTGCTGGATGAGAAAAAGCATTCCTCAAACTCTGAGTGTACTGAATAGACTTACTTCATGTATAAATTTGTTGCTTTAAAAAAAAAGTCTAATTTTAACATAGCATATGGCAAGCTGGTGTCTAAAACTGCTTTAACTGGCTGTACTTTCTAAATCCATACATAACTCGTTTAACTCCAGATAAGTATTAAAGAAAAACCATTGTAATTCATATTTTCTTCTGTGAACACAAATAGCTTGCTTACCCTATCCTATAAATTATAATAGATAAGATCTGAGTTTAGTTTTAGTCAGCGTTGGGGGTAGAAAATGAGGCTTGCAAATTTATTCTGTTTTCATGATGGTAAGAGACCTTCAAAACAAATCAAATCAAGAAAATAAAAATGAGGCAAACTCCAGAAGTTCTGATTCCTAGGTAAGAATCTTTTTGTTCTGGCTGTGTGTCATCACAGAAAATAACCATTGAGAGTTAATCTAGAAATGCTTCTGTATTTACAAGGAGTTTCTCACCAGGAATGCAGGAGGAATGCAGGACTCCCAGGCCTGGCTCTGAACCGTGCTCCCTTCCAGGGCCAGTTCTCTTTTCCACAGTGCTCATGATGGGGTAGGGGGCTCATCTAAAGCTTTCTTCCCTTGCCTCCAGGAACCAGCGAAGAAAAAGCATTCCTACAAGAGCCTGAAAAAACTGCCCAGAGAAATGGCCTCCCTCCCAAAAGGAGAACTCCAGAGCTGTCCCAGCACAGCTGTTGGT
This sequence comes from Promerops cafer, assembly GCA_013398275.1. NCBI lineage: Eukaryota > Metazoa > Chordata > Aves > Passeriformes > Nectariniidae > Promerops > Promerops cafer. The sequence continues at coordinate 137,311 of VZSE01000992.1, read as the reverse complement.
TACAGCAAGGGGCTGGATTCCTGAAATGGTAGTGAGAAACACTGACTCCTAAGTTAGAAACTGAGGAGTTGGAGCATCCCAGCTGGGAGCTAATCCACTCGGAGAACACAAGCAGCATCCCTTACAGCAGCCAAGGGTTGCCTGTCCCTGCTGGGGACTGTCTTGGGGCACCACTCCTCAGGGAGGACACGAGTGGCTGTTCGGAAGAGAGAGTGTAGATCAAAATCCCTGCTCTAGAATAAGGTCTTGTTCTCACTGAAACCCTTTAATGTTTTAGCAGTCCAAGAAGACAGAGATGTTTATTTTGGAGTATAAAGACAACAACAAACCTGACGTTAGGGTATTCAAAGGACATTAGCAGTGATGTGAAAAAATGTGTGGTATTTTGCTTTGTAAACCCTAGAAGTATATTTTTGTAGCTCGAAGTCTCTGATGAGCAAAGGGTTGTGTGTGTGCACGTTCTCCCAAGTAGCCCATGTTTTCCCTTTGCAGCAAATGCTGATGGTGTGTTAACGGCATAACAAAAAGGAACTGATGATAAGTCTTGGAGCGTACAAAGTCTCCTGCTTCCCCTGTTACTCACTGCATTGCCTGTGGTTTTGGGAGGTGTTGTAAGGTGCCAAGTCAAGTTGTTGAATTTGTAAAGAGCTTGATAAGTAAATATGGGAAGTGTGGAGCTCTTTGACAACTCCGATTTTCTGTTTTGAGGCACATGTGGTTCTGTAAGGCCTCTCTGACACTGATGAAGTTTTTTGCTGTCACATTGTCTCTGTGTAGACATCTCTAATTCCACCTAGTTTGTAATACTTATTTTGAGCACCCACCAGAATTTCTGAGGCCATATTATTTCCTGTTTTCAAGTAGTAATGTAAACTTCTTTGGTCTTCATTACTGGTAGCCCCTTTAATGTAGTCAGTCTCCTTTCAGGACAAGTGTCTGTTTTCTTCTGTTGGAACCTCCTCATCTCTCTGCGACAGAAGCAGGGCTGCAGAACGGGCTGAGAAGTGAGAGAAGCATGGTCCTGTTTGCTAAATCCAGGGTTAAAAGTCCTTGTGATCTTATTCAGGGAGTCACATGCCTTCCAGGGAATTGTCCTGGTGCTGAATGTATGGGTATAAAATCAAACTGAAAAAAACTCCAGCATCACCACTAGGAGACCATTTAAAAAACCTTCTCTTTTTCTGACTTGTTAGGATTGTCTGGAGGATTAGAACTATAGAATGTCCCAAAGCTTGACAAATAATTTATCTCTACTGGATAAGCAAAAATGATGGATTTAGGAGAGGTGATGACTTTGTAGTAGCTGGAAGTTTCAGCCACACCGCAGGTGCTGCTCAGGTCTTGTGTATTCGTAGGTCCTGTACCTGTCCCTTACTCCTGGCTGAGCTCCCTGGTGCTTCATGGCTGCTCCCTAATTAGTTTCAATTAGGGACGAAAGGGAAAGCTGATGAGCCGCTGAGGTTGTGTTCCCAGGAAGGTGTGGTTGGTGTTTTGGGAGTGCTTTAGGAACACTTGTCCTTTTCCTTCAGCTCCTTTCCCAGAAGAGGCCTCGGGTTCAGCAGTGGGCTCTGTGCTGGCAGCCCGGGGAGGGAACATGATCGTGTGTGGTGGCAGCTGCAGCGTCTGGGGAGTCACCCTGTGCTGGGGAGCGCTGGGCTGGGTTGTGCTTCCATGGCTAAGTCCCTAACACAGCAGGACAGTGGCTGGGAGCTGGCACGGCCGGGCTGTGGCCGTGTGCCTCGTGGTGAGCTGCCTCTGGCCACCCTGGAGCACGGCCTCGCTGCGTGCTGTCCTCAGGCTGCGTTTGGTTTTCTCTGTACCTTCTGGTCGTGGCGTGTGCTAGGCAAGCAGCTCTCTCACATCTGCTACCTTATGGTGAAAGTGATCTCAACAAGGTTAAGGTCACTTGGGAATTGCAAACTGCCCTTATTTCTTTGACAGGTCTGGTATTTAAGCGAATTCTGCATGTCACAGATGAACAGATGTCACTGTAGATGGGGAATACTGGACATGTCTAGTTATCTGTTACTGTGACCAGTATTTTTAAGATACCAATTGGTAACCTAGATGAGTTAAACTCTTGTAATCTCCAAAAGGATTAAAAATAATGCTGTGATAGTTCTGCAACTGTGTGAGTTTAAACTGCTGATGAAACAACTACATGCATGTTGGCATTTCTTTCTGAAAAAGAAATCGAGCATTTGCAATCTTCTTTTGTTTCTTTAAAATATTTGTCCTGAGTGAAATGACTGCGGTGTTTGTCTGTTAGGCAGCTAAAGTGCTGTGCTGTTTGTTTGGCTTTTAGTCAACACACTTTCCAGGAAAAGGTGAAAGGACACAAACACCACAGACGAGTTTCGGTTGTAGCTCAGTGCATGTGAAGTGCAGGTCTTAATCTAAAGTGAAGGCTCTTTGTAATAAACTTCATCGAGGCTTAGTAGGAGGAGTGGAACTCAGATACTTAGAGCTGGTTGCTTTCAAACTCACTCATGATATTACTCATGGAGCCCACAGAGCTTGTTCTGTGTCTGTGTGCTCCTGCTCATTGCAGTGGTGCTGGCACAGTTCATTAGATGAGTGTGCTAATGATCTTCCCACCTGATTCGGGGGCCTTCACCTGTGACAGGAGGTCCAGTACTAAACAACGGCCTGGAATCTCTTCAGGCAGAAGGTGATAATGTCCTTCTCTGCTGGTGCAGTACCTAGTTCTGCAGTGGCCTTTCAGATTCCTCCTCAGCTGTAGGTAACGCCAGACATTCTGCAAATTTGTGTTCTTCCAGTGGGCAGTGTGCCAGCATGCCCAGCTGAATCAGAAGAGCAGGATGTGTTCAGAGCCAAGTCTTGGAGCAGATGCATACACAGGGATCAGAAATGGGAGAAAAGGAAAAAGAATCTGTAAAGATCTGTTCAGCTTTTAACTGGTAAGGCCTTGAATGTACTACCTGGTGAGGAAGCAAGACTTACATTTGATTGTCTTACTTACTAATTAATCAAATTGGTTAATTTATCTCTGTCTAGTTCTGTTATCTCTGTTACATGGTGGTAATGGATTATGCAAGATTTGGGGGAGATAGTACAGCCTTGCTTTCTTAACATTAACTGAGGTTCTCAGCACAGTATCTCTGAAAGAGAGGAGAGGACTCTGAGTGACTGTAGGTAAAAATTCCATGGTAAACTATTCCATGGTTCCTATTTCATGAAGCCAGAGATCCCCTTGAGAAACTGTAAACTGTCTGCAGTGGGGGGCATTTCTTGTCCTTTTGTTTCCAGTTTGAAACATACTGTTTGCAGCTTGTCTAAATTCTGGAAAATACCTTGGTTATGCAGCACATGGAGAGGTGTGAGAAGTGTTTCTCATCCCTCACGTTCTAGCATTTGCAGGGTTCATGTCTTTTTTTCTCCTCTGAAGCCTCAAAGCCTTGGGTTTTGTTAGTGGTTTTTTGGTGGTGGTAGCTCTGTAAAAGCTATCATGCTCTTAGAGGGCTTGTGAGATGTCAGAATGAAAATATTAGGTATCTAGGAAAGCAGGACTGTTTATAACCACAGTTGTCAGTCTGTGAAGCCTGGAATACCCGATGGGCCAGCAATGATACATTTTTAAACTCACACAAAACCCATACTGCAAACAAATTAAGGTCGGGATTTGCTATGCAGACTAAATTCATTTAGGAGTTGTGTGGATATCTGGTCTGTGGGATGCACCAGTCTATTTGAGATGAGGTTAAACCAGAACTCTATGTAGAGACCCCTAATGTTTGGGCAAATCAAGATCTGGATCTCATCTTGGTGGTTATTTTTCTTACAGAAGAAGAGCGACTGAGTTAGAACCTCTTGACACTTTAATGAGAGTGTGGTTTATTTCCTGGCACTGACTTTGTTTGATGATACAGATAGCAAAGCTTTGCTTTTGCACAGCAGCTGTCAAGAAAAAGCCATTTCGCATTCTCAAATGTCTCTATCCTTCCAGTAATGTCCAAGATGCACTTCTGGAGCAGATTGAGTATCTGGGAGGAAAAATAGAGATGGATGTGAAGAAGAAGAAGAGGGGAACTTGAGTTGTTTTCTTACGCTGATGCTCCATTCAGTTGTTTCCTGTTTTGGCAGTGAGTACATGGCTACAAAACAGCAGAAGTAGAGTGTTCCTGCCAGCAGCTCTGAACTTCTTCTGTTATGGGTCATAAATTTCAAGGACAAACTGTATTTTGAACTTACTGAAATTTGAGAAGTCTCATGTAACTCTTTAACCTGATACTAAAGTTTAGCTCTTTGATTTCCCTGTCTCTGCTGCAACATTCAAAAGAGCCAGAGCTGAAAAATGAGTTTTTACCCATTGCAGATGACACTGAAGCAATCTGAGAATCTGAGCAGCTGAATTGTGCAGTATTGCTGTGGTTTATTGACAGCAGTGCCTTCCTTCCGGGAACATGCAAAATAAATGCACTGGTAAAGTTTGGAAGTGACACAAGTCTGTGGCTTTCTCCCTTGAGGAGGGGCAGCCAAGGCCTGACAGCCCTTCAGGTGCAGGTGTTAAAGGGAGCATTTACAGCGTGCAGTTATCTCCCTGGTTCAGTGGGTGCAGTACAGCACTGTGGCATTTGCTGTCAGAAGCCTCTCCAGTGAGGCATGTTGGAACTGGTCAGTGGTGAGAGACAATCTGTAATACCTGCTGGCTGTGATAAATATGGGCCTGGGAAAAACGAGCCCGCTTTGCCGCGCGTTGATAGGATTCAGTGTGGCCGTGGTGCCCAGCTTGCATTCTCCTGGGGGGTTATTTCCGTGCTCCCAGCAGCTGACTGGTGTCACAAACCCTCTGACGCCGCCAGAACAGCGGTTCGGAGTGCCCGGGCACTGCTGAGTTAGCAGGGGGCTTTCTAGGAAACCGTGTTGCAAGTGTGTGATTTCTTATTTGTTTATTTATTTTAACCTCGTGTAATAGGGGTGTTGAACTTCAAACAAGCCTGTCCTTTCCTCTCTGTGCTGCTTGACATAGCAGGCAACTGATTTCTTCTTTTTTGAGGGAGATTAACAAGCAAATCAATACTACTATATCTTAGATGAAAGCAAAACTAGGAGATGAGATAAAATGTTTTTAAAGGATATTAAAATCCACATTTATTTCACTTAGCTGGCTAAAATTCTGCAGCTGCTTAAGATTTATGTTGTGTGATGCAACTGTCTGTTCATTTATCTGATCTTTAGATGACCTTCCTCTTACCTACAAGTTACATCCTCATTTCTTGTTCTTGCCCAAATATCCTGATGTAAAACTTAATGTAGGATAAGAAATCAAATCTTCCTTGTCAAAGTGGGTTACATGAACAGTTGTGTGCTTTATACCTTCATGAAGTTCTTTTGTTGGGGAGTGAGTTCAGGGCCTCAGGTTGCTCTCTCCCATCCTGAATCTGAAAACCTTTTCCCATTTGTGTAAAGTAGGTGTTTGTTGTGCATCTCTTGGTACTTGCTGCTTTTCTTGTGCTCTTCTCTACAGGTCTTTGCAACCTCATTGGATTGTAGGGGTATTTCCATTCTGAAGCCAGCCTGGAGTGACATCTTGGGAAAAGAGCCCCTAACACTTGACTTTATTGTAACTTTTTACTCTTCCCCCTTTTCCAGCAGTATCACATGTCATCATTTTTTTCAGTGGCAGCTTTAAGAGGAAACCTGCTTTTTAAGCTGAGATTACTTTTTTATATAAGTCTTTATATAATTTTTGTGAATTGCTCTCCTCAGTGTGAGTGCCTCAGTAGATAGATTAGGAGCAATTCTGTAGCCCCTGATAAGATCTTGGCATTTGCTGCTCTCCGTAGGAGCAGAACTGCTAAAATGACAGTAAATTGTTATCTGTGAGTGTGAGCTGCTGCAGGGTTTATGGTGCAATTAAACAGTGTGATCAAGTTGAGCCCTGCTGCAAGGCTTCCCAGCAGTCTGTCTGGTGAAGCTGAAGATGTTGAGGCTGCACCTTTAGTTTCTGTTCTAAATACTGATACACAAACCTACACAGTGTGCTTGAAAGGCCGATGGCATGGCCACCTCTTCCTATGGTCTTACATAGTATTTACTTGAAGATTTTGAGGTGCATCTTCTGTTTCTGAATGTCCTGCTGGTGTCTGAGCAGGATGGGGAGAGTGAAGCCTGATGTGCTGTTGTGCTCCGGGCTGCAGGAACTTCCCGTTTGAGGAACGGGCCTTCAGCAGCCTTCCTCTTTCCACCCCTGAAGTATTTGGGGGACAGGGCTTAAAACCAGGAGATGAGTGGCATGAAGTGACTCACGCTCCAAACCCAAAGCATTTGACTTTGGAAAACTGACTTCAGTTCTAGCCCTTCCTCTTTGAAGTTTTATATTGCACGACCTTTGAAATGAAATGTCGAGCTTCCTTTTTGACAGGCAGGATCTCTGCAGTGTGACTGGGTGTGATTCAAGGAGGTGTTTTGTAACTTCATAAATCCCTGCCTTCATCCCCTACCTTCAGTTCTCGTGACATTGCTGGCTTCAAGTTCCTCAGAGCACAATAATTCCACGCTGTGAATGAGTCTGATTTCTCCAGCATGGGGACCCTGTGGTACTGTTGTGAGCGTGTTCTGAACGTACCCTAACAGTGGTTAAGTGGTGTCAGTAGCCATGTGACTCCAGCAGTGTTTGCCAAGGCCCCTGACGTGGCCACACAGCCCCTGTGGGTAACTCCTGTGGGCACTGGCTTGTTTCTCTCCAGCCATTTTCTCTGTTGAAGGCAATTGCATTTCCACTGAAGTCAGCTTCATATCCTGGAAGTGACCTTGGATGATAAATTTTCTTTGGTCACTTTAGATGTTCTAGCAACTTCTGTATCAAAAGAAAAAAGCCCCAACCAAAGCTCCAAACCACTTTGCTCCCACGTTGCTGAGGACAGTATGCCCTGTCTGATGTCCAGGCGTGCCTGCTCTCCAGGATTTTCTGTTTCACCCTGTTCTTCTCACCCAGCAGTGAGGTGCTGGGTGCTGGCTGGGTTTTCAGGAGGCAGCAGCCAGCCTGTTGCCATATCTCTATCCCTCTTTTGTTACCATCCCACCCCCACCCTGTGGTTTTTCCTGTTTCTTGAAACATGCTCCAGAAATACACTGCTGTTTTTAAATAGTCTGCTGAAGGCACATGAGTGACTTGTTTCTTTCCATTTTCTCTGTGCCTGTGGGAGTTCAGCATCTCCTAGAACTCCATTATTCTCCAAGTACCTCTAGGCACTGTGGCATCTTGAAAAAGATCTGATATTTGCTGGTGAGGTAATAGCCAGCTCTCTATTCCCTGCACAATAAATTGCCACTTTCAATTCCTGAAATACTTGATGTTGGTATTTGAATCTGTGGAACTCCTGGGGACTGGCAGTAGTTCGTGTGCACATACATGTGGATGCTTCAGTGTAATTTTTTTGTATTAGAGTTCCTTTATATAATTCCATTTCTGTTAAGAAGCACTTGATCCATTTAGCTTTAAAAGAGGGGGCAGTTTTCTTCAAATCTGTCAGTGCTGTGAAATGAAACTGTGTGTTCGTGCTGCTGCTAAAATAGGCCAGTATTTACAGAAGAATTCCTTAGGGATCTTGGTTTGGCTTGCATTTTGATGCTTTTATAATATGAATCCCAAGTGGGGGGGAGTTGTGTTGGTTTTGGGTGTTAGGGATTTTCAATACACATTTGGGAAATGTGGTTAGTGATCTAGAAAACCATTTTTTCTAGTTCCCTGTTTTTTTTATCTTGTTAATCCTGTACAATCAGTACAGAAGAATCAATCCCTGTAAAGTACAAAGTCACCAACCTGGTGTCAGAGACAAATTTCTGAAAACATCCATTTTAGCTGCCTCATGTTTGAGATATTAGACTGTGGCAGTGCAGATCATATTCTCCAGACTGCATTCTTCATAAGCAGAAATACTGGCAGCCATGTGTTCAGTTATAAAAAGCTGGCAGCTGATGTCAGCCCTTATTTCAGTTTCAGAATTCTGTGCTAATTTTGGGCAGGTTTATGTAAATCAGAACTCTTCTCCTGACACATGGCATTCAGGGTAAATTGGTACATGCCTGAATAATGCTGCAGAAGACATAAACAGGTAATGTACTGCAGTGGATGGCCCACTTGAAAAAATCTTGAGCATTGTACACGATTCTTTATATGCAGAACTGTGCTTACACAGTATTTATTTACAATGTGAAATTCTGTTTCAGCAAATAGAGACTAATGTCCAAGGACAGCAGAATGCTTTTTATTTTAACTTCTGAAATTGTCTCAGTTAGCTGAGCTATTACATGCATTTGAAGAAACCTAACTGAGAGAATGCTGGTGATCTGTTTGAGATGCCACATCTGCTTTAGCTGAGCACGTGTATTGAGTACTGACTTTTACCACTGCAGCTTTGTGACTGCTTGCTGATAACTCAAGATAATGATGCAACTGGTCTTAGGCAAATCACCTGTGTGTGTGTGTGATGCCAAGGGGGGTAGAGAAGTTCTTTTCTATCACAATGCATGTTTTCACTGCTGCTGAGTCAGAAGCAGCGTTGATATTTTCACTGATGCTGCAAACAAGGGCTTAAAGCAGTTTATGTGGAAGTGCTTTGGGGCAGAGACCCTGCTCCTCCAGGGGCTGGAAAGCATAATGTCTGGTGAATGTTATGCTACTTGATTATGCAAACTAATAATATTTTAATAAATAATGTTAGTGTTGTATTCTGAGAAATTTAAACCTGATTCTTAATTTGAGGCCCAAAGTGCTTTCTGTCCTGAATTCTCTCACATGAAGATGTGAAGTCAAATGGGTATTTGTCTTAAAATAGCTAATGGCATGAAATTAGATGGATTCATACCTAACAGGGTTGTTTTTTTTGTTTTTTTTTTGTTTCAGGACATCAGGCATGAAGCCAGTGATTTTCCATGTAAAGTGGCCAAACATCCCAGAAACAAAAATAGAAATAGGTACAGAGATGTCAGCCCCTGTAAGTACACTTTCTTTTCCATTGTTTGTAAGGCTGTTGACCTCTAATGACTTCTCACAGCTAAATGTTCTTTGTAAGGACAAGATTCTGTTAGGTGGATAAGCATCCAAGACAACTCTCTTTGTTATTATATTTATTTATTTGTTATTATATTTATTTATTTATCCTGGTGTCACAGGATGCTTTTATAGCCACAGGGTTATACAAGAGCAGCACACAGCAGAGTCTGTATTTGTGGGCAGAAGTCTGAAGAAAGAGATTTGCTTTACCTGTGACTTCTTCTGCTAAGAAGAATGGTGGCTGAAGTTGCAGGGGTGGCTTCTGTGCAGTTCTCACCTAGCAGAGCCTGCTGCCAGGCAGCACAGGTGGCAGCAGTGCCCCTTCTGGGAGCTGGGAGCAGCCTGGCACAGAACTCTGCCAGAGGTAAAGCTAAGCCCGTGAGCTGCTTGGAGCAGGGGGGAGCACAGGTGATGCTCCCAGGCCCCAGCTGGGTTTTTGAAATGCCCGTGTCCCCTGTGCTGGGGGAAATGCATCTCTGAGCACAGGTCCTGTACAAGCCCAGCTCACTGTGCTGCTGCAGCCTGGCTCTCCTCCTGTCACCCCAGGGACAGGGACAGGGACAGTCCCACTGCCCCTGCCCGCGCCGGGCATCCAGCGCTTGGGGCTGCAGTCCCCTGGTCATGCTCCATGGATCTAGTCAGAAATAATATAATATTTGATGGATCTGGTCAGAAATAATACTGAATGTGTCTGACACTGCAGGGAGCTCCCAGGACGTCTCTGAACAGCCTTCTCTGCACAGGACAGTGCCAGTCCTGGGCCACGTGTCCCCCCAGGGTGCAGCACTCCCTGAGCTCAGCAGCCCTGTCCCAGGGCAGATGCCCAGCTGCTGTCCCAGGCCAGAGTGCTGCTCTGTGGCACAGAACTTCTGGCTTGGTGCTTAGAAGCTCCTGAAGCCTTTGGGGCACTTAACCAGAACAGTAATGTTGCACACAGTTTGCTTTACTAAGCAGCTCTAATATTTGAGGTTGTGAGTAACAAATTTCTTCTTGCCTTTAGATAATCCTGTTCCCAGTCTGTTTGCTTTCTTGCAAAATGTGGGAACCCTTGTGTGTATTGAGATTTTTTAGTTGGTGGTTTGGTTCCTTTAGTCCCAGGTTGAGCAAGTGACTAACAAAAGAGCAAATAATTTCCATTTGCTGTATTTCTTCAATTTTGATAATTTTTTCTGTACATGAAAGGGTGGTTGGGAACAGTAGCTGAATGTCAGTAAGAATAAGAGGTCTCTGTCCTGTTTGCCTAATACATATTTAGACAAACCTTTAACAACCTTGAACAAGCTGTATTTGAATGTTTAAGCCGAAAAGATAAGCAATTGTGTAATTAGATTTATTGAAAACCAGCAGCTTGATAACTGTGTAAATAGGTCAGTGTGATCAGGTTTGCAGAGTGCAGTGGGGGTTATTTCAGAGGCAAACGCTTCACTCTGGCAGTGTGTCCTCGGGAGGTGAAGTGTGAGCTGGGCTGTGTTCCAGTGGGCACTGCCCTGGCTGGGGCTGAGCCCCTCCTTCCTCAGGGCTGCCAGACCCCACCTCTGAGCAGGTGTGCATGGATTGTGCTGTGTTCCATATGCATTAACCAGTCTTTTCTGATTGTGCTGCAGTTGATCACAGTCGAATTAAGCTAAACCAAGGTGACAATGACTATATCAATGCTAGTTTGATAAAAATGGAAGAGGCCCAGAGGAGCTACATCCTTACCCAGGTAATTCTGGCAGTGGATAATAAAAATGTTATGGTGGCTGGAGTTGTTTTTCATGGGTTTTCTGTTTGTTTTCTTTACTGTAAAGCTACTAAAGTGCACACAAACATCTGTGTGTGTATGAAAGTCACTGCTTTTCTCTGAACCTATTCCACACCTATCTGTATAACAGATTTAAAAGTCCCCACGTGCCCTGTTGTCTTATTCTGAGAGCCAGCAACCATGCCAGGGTTCTTGTTTGTCCTGAATGTTCACTTCCCTGGAGACTGTCCTGATCTCTCATCTTGGCTTTTTTCCTACCCCTTCCTCCCACACTTTAGATAAAGGTGGACTGGGATTAATATTTTCTAGTGACAGCTCTTCCTTCCTGTTTCTAAAGAATAAAGATAAATCTTCTCAGGAAGAAATGGGCAGAGCAGTGTGCAATGTGAAAATGGTCCTTTGAACAGCTCTTCCTGCCCTTACTCAGGACTGGGGCGTTGATCCCAGGGGTGAGCTCTGTGTGGAATAGTTAAATGTGCAGCTGGCTGATGCTGCTTACTGGTTACTGTCCTGATCACATTTCATGGCTCTGAATGGCTTTACTTAAATCCAGTCATTCTTTCTGGGGACCTGCTGTTCTGTTTGAGCACAGGAGTGGATCAAACCCAAACTTCAGAGCAATAGCTTTGGAGTGGAAAATAGCAAAGGAACATAGCAGAAATAGGAAATTACAAGGAAATCTACTTTGGGAATAGGTAGTCTGTAAAAGGAGTCACTATTTCATTCAGTCCCAAAGCAAATCTGGGAAGATTCTGGAAAACCGTATAATTTGTTACTGATTTTGCATCCTTTCTGTCTTCTGGAAGCTTATAATTTAGTCAAGTAATTTTCAAGTATCATGAATAAGGATGAGGAATTGCAGAGTAGTTTGACACAGATGTTACTTTTGCTTTTAGTCAGTGGGGCTTATTTCCCCATGACCTTTGTATACCTTTCCTAAGAAAATGCAGCATTTTTCACTCCCAGTTCTGTTCTCACAAGTGAGACTGTGTCTCTCTTCCTCCTGTGTATGAGGGGGAAAGATCAACCATGCTTTCATGGGTAAATTCATAACACGGAACCTAAAGCTGTCTCACTGCATTTTTTTACAGTTTTAAATGAGAAGTTGCTTGTTACTTGTTTAAATCTATTGCCTTGTGCAGGGACTGTTACTGGGGAAGAATGCACTGACATTTACAGAAAATAATGCTTATTTCTGGGGATTCTGTCTCTGCAGGGACCTTTGCCAAATACTTGTGGTCACTTTTGGGAGATGGTTTGGGAACAGAAAAGCCGTGGTGTTGTCATGTTGAATAGAGTGATGGAAAAGGGATCCGTAAGTACTCGCCCAGTTCTAGCTATGTGTTCATCACATTTATGGATTTCTGTAATAAAAAACTCAAGCAAAACCAACGCAGAGAGTGGGCTAAGATGAGTGCAAGTAGTTTTGTCTAAGAAATTGTGCCTGGAATTGAATACCTGGTGAACTGATCTTACTGCAGTCAGAAAATCACTCGGTTTGGAATTGTAGGTCCTAATTTCTCATCAATGTGGCTAAAATAAAACACAAACACAACATGGCTCCACACAAATGGAAGTCTGCTGCTAACCAGGGGGTCCAGAGCTGTTCTCAGTGTACCCAGACTGCACCTCTCAGGGCTCTGCAGTGTGAAGTGGCTTTGCAGTAGAGAGAGGAGCTCTGGGGCTCCAGGTTTCCATCACACACTGAGCTCTGATCATGCACTGTCCCCTCCAGTGTCACTGCTGTACAGAATAAAGTACAATAATGTACAAAGACATTTTGGAGGAGGGCAGTGAGTGTGTTGGGTATCCACCAGTGATAACTGGGTGGTACATGCTTTTTCATCATCAGGAAAACATTCCCAATAATCAGGAAAATTCTTGGGCAATGAGCTGTGTTTTAATGAACTGCAGTCTGGATTTTTCAGTGTTTTGCTGGGTTTTGTACTACAAGTGAAATTTAATCTTCAAAAGAGATGCAGTAACCAAATTTTTCAATAGTTTCTTCCTTTCCAACCATTCCTGTTCCCTCTCTGCACTGCTCTAGTTTTGAACAAAACAAATTACTGTGATCCCTTAGGGCAGTGCTTACACTCCTCAGCAAACAGCAGTGGGAGCACAACAAAATACTGTTTGCAGACACATTTGTGGAGAAATTAGACACAAAGGCAATTGCTATAACTTCTACAAATCCAGACAAAAAGTGCAGAGAATTAGAACTGCATTCTACACCCTGATAAACAAGAGGATGTGTTTTCAAAGTAAACTAGAATTTGTTTGAGCAAAACCACTGTTAGTCTACCTATAAAGAAAATGCTGAAAGGGTTTTCTATTTATTAAAATGCTGTCAGAAATCATCTTAGTCTTGAGCCTGCTGTTGGTTTAGCATCGTTCTTCCACATTTGGTTTGGCCACATTGTTTGCCCTTTGACAGAAGAGGCCTGAGCCACGTGCAGAGCCTGGAGAGGGAAGGGTCGGGTGGTGATCCCAGTGCCAGGGCAGAGGAGTGGCTCAGGGGCAGCAGGAGGAGGCTGATTCTCCCGGGCACAGGATCCTCACGTTTCATTGTCAGAAGCTTGGGTGCAGACTTTCCTTTTCGTGCTGCTGAGGAGTATTTTAGTTCCAGGTTTTTCCTGCACACTTCAAAATGTGCTGCTTTCCTATTTGGTTGGCTCATTGAAGTCCCTGGCGTGCAGCAGTCTCTGCAGAGCTCACCTCTCTGGGACACCTTAATAAGAAACTTGCAATTCAGTCAGAAGTGGGTCATGACATTTATCATTGTCTCCTGCTTGGTTTTAGATAAAATGTGCACAGTACTGGCCACAGAAGGAGGAGAAAGAAATGTTTTTTGAAGATACAAACTTGAAACTAACATTGATATCTGAAGATATAAAATCCTACTACACAGTGCGACAGCTGGAATTGGAAAACCTGACCGTGAGTGCCGGGTCTCATCCAGTCCCAGTCCTTGTTCTCCTTGGGGTGAAATTCATCTCCTCACCAACAAGGGCTTGAAATTGGTGGTCATGAATTGTCCTGGATTTGATGATCCTGCATGAGATGTTGTGGAAATGAAACTCTTGGATATTTCTGAGGTGTTCCTGAGAACCCTCCAGGCAGTTTCATGTCTCAGCCATACCCAGAGTGACACAAACTTTTGAACTGTACTGAAATAACCTAAGTCTAAATAAGTAAATTTGCTTACCCAATTCCCTTTGCTCCCAGGGGAGACCTTCACAATTAGAGACCATTACCTGTAATTAGTTTCTCCGCTGTGTGGCTGTAAAAGCTCCCTCAGACTGGTGAAACTTTGTCCTTGGAATTTACATCAGCTGTTCCCAGCCCTTCTGACCGGTGTACCCAAACTAAGAGAGTTCCCAAACCCTGTTTTTGCAGACCCAGGAAACTCGAGAGATTCTGCACTTTCACTACACCACCTGGCCCGACTTCGGGGTCCCGGAGTCGCCGGCGTCGTTCCTGAATTTCCTGTTCAAGGTGCGGGAGTCGGGCTCGCTGAGCCCCGGGCACGGCCCGGTCGTGGTGCACTGCAGCGCTGGCATCGGGAGGTCGGGCACCTTCTGCCTGGTGGACACCTGTCTGCTGCTGGTAAGGGCCACTGCTGCAGGGCCACCTGCTCTCCTGCACGGGGCAGCTCTGGTGTAGCCATTAAGGAGCTGGGGCAGGGGCTGGGAAGGGTTCCCTGTGATTTGCCATGGTTTTACTCCGCTGTTCTGGGAGCGCATTCCAAGGCAGATCTTGTTCCTAAGTGGCCATTTTGAGTCTGGGGAAGAGAAGTCTCCAATTTTCATAGTGATTCACGAAGACAGGCCTTGCCTTCAGGGAAAGCAGCATTTTTGAGGCCCAGTGTTTTCCCCTCTGTGTTTTTGGAGACCCAGTAGTGAGCTGCTGATACCAGTTGTGTGTGAGTTCCTTCATTCTGTAATGTGGAGGGTGGTGTGAAGGCCCTGCCACAAAATGAGTCACTGTAGTGAACCTCGTCAGAGCAGAAAACGTTTCACATTTTTATCTGCAGATGGACAAACGGAAAGATCCTTCTTCTGTGGATGTCAAGCAGGTTCTTCTGGAAATGAGGAAGTACAGGATGGGGCTCATCCAGACCGCAGATCAGCTCCGGTTCTCCTACCTAGCTGTTATTGAAGGGGCAAAATTCATCATGGGAGATGCTTCAGTGCAAGTGAGTGCTCCTGGCAGCTCCCAGGGAACTGCAGCAAGTGGGTGGGAGGAACGGGATGGAAGGAAGCTTCAGATTTGGTGCTTGCTTCAGCTTCAGTACATGTTTGTATTATGGGGTTTTTAGGTACAGTGCGTTACAATCTGTCACGACCTAAAGTGCTGTATTTTATTTATTTCCAAAAGTACCTGTTATGTGGCAGGTGCCTCCTGTGCTTTCCTGCACAGTGACTGGGGTGGAGCTGCTGCATCAGCTTCCCCTGGCATTTCAGACAGTACAAGCTTTCTAATATGCCCGAAGTTTAAATGTCATGATGAAACTCATCAGGGTTTTTTATGTTAAGCAGAACTCTAGCAAAATAGATTTTATTTGGTGCTGCTTAAGTTTTTTAGAAGTAGAATTTCTTGCTTTTATGGCCAGTATGTTTTGTGTAGTGGATGTGGCTTGGGCTTGGAGTTCTTGTGTCTGGTTTTTCTTTCTTTTTTTTCAATGCAAATGAAGAGCCACTGTAAGAGTTCATTGAAAGGTAGAGTATAAAGATTCAGCCATGGTAAAGTTTAAAGTTAAAGCAGCTTAAAAGAGAAAAGCTTAACAGTACTTGTCCTTCCCTGAAGGAGCAGTGGAAAGAGCTCTCCAATGAAGACCTAGAGCCGCCCCCTGAACACACCCCTCCACCTCCCAGGCCCCCGAAGAGAACCTCAGAGATGCACAACGGGAGGGTGCACGAGCACCCAGAGTTCTTCCCCAGGCAGCAGGCAGCGGAGGAGGAGACCGGGCGCTCGGTCAGCAGCGCGGAGGAGGCGGCCCCGGCCGGCAGAGCCCGGCCAGCCGCGCCCCCGAGCACAGACAGGTAAAGCACTCGGGGCAGCTGGGGGCTGCAGCCAGAGCCACAGCCAGGGAGTGACAGAGGGGAGGACATGCTCACTTCCACCCTGAGACGCTCTTTGGGAGTTAGGGCTGAGCGAGCAGCCACATTCCATCCCTCTCTGGGCTGGTGCTTGAGTTTAAAGCTTTGGCGTTCCCCTGACCGGGCTGTGGGTGTGAGCTGGGTTTGTCCATTGCCTGTCTTGGTGCAGATTTGTGATGAGCAATGAAAGCAGGTGGTGGTTGAAGCTTATTCTTTAAAGGGCACAGAATCCTCCCAAGCTCTTCCTAAACCTCTGCTGAACAGCCAGATGTGTCCTAACTGGAGACAGGCTGTGCTTTGGTGACTGCTGCAGCTCCAAGAGCTTTCCAGCTCTATGGTGTTCCCTGCCCTTGGAGCACCTGCATGGCTGCTCTCATCCATGGCCAGTCCAGCATGGAATATTCGTTCCTACCCAGCCCTGAATGTCCCTCCCTCTGTCCTCAGCACTAGTCACGACACTGAACCCCGGAGGAGAACTGTAGGGGAGAACCCGCGGCTCTCGCCCCGCAAGGAGGAGTCCGTGAAGGAAAACTCGGAGGAGGAGGATGAGAACGTGGTGGCGACTTGGAAGCCCTTCCTAGTGAATATCTGCATGTTCACTTTCCTCACGGCGGGAGCTTATCTCTGCTACAGGGTGTGTTTCCATTGACCAGTGGCCCGGAGCCGCCGCGGGAGCGCCGCTCCCGGCTCGTGCTCAGCTCCTCGGAGCCCCTCGAGGCAGGGCAGCCTTGGCTCAGAGCAGGTAGATTTAGGGGAAAGGCCAGAACTTTGGGTAGGGCTTAATGGGAGAATTGATGCACTAGGGTTTTATCCAGCCCTGTGGTCCCAAGAACATAATATTGTAATCTCAGGGCCTTGAAATATTCAGGAGTAAGCAGAGAAAATGCCAAATAGTCTGTTTTCCTTTTTTGTTTTGGTTTGTTTTTTTTTTTAACTAAATAATAGAATTACAACACATTGTTGTTTTTAGCCTTTTTTAAAAAGCCAGTTCATTTTTTGTTTCAGAAAAACTAGGCACAAGTGAAACTTGCTTGTACTCTCCAAGTGTTGTAACCAAATACATGACTTACATTGACAAGTTCCCAAAAAAAGAAAAAGAAACCCACATACCTGAAGAATGTAAACTTTTGGAAGGGGAGGTGTGTTTGTGGTTGGTTTTTGGTTTGTTTTTTGTCTTTTTTTTAAACTTGCTTCATCTTTAATGACTGAGTTGTGGGCAGTGCCTGTGGTATTGATATATTTAATCTTGGCATAACTGTTCCTAAAGAGCTGATTGTTTTTCTTGTGTTGATAGAACCAGGCTTCTGCATTTGCTCAGGGTATCCCAACACGTCCAGCTCTTTGGTTTTTTTCTTTTTTTTCTTTACTAAGTGTATCTCCTCATTGACTTTTGTTGCACTCTACTTGCACATATGCCTCTTTACATTGCACCATCCTTTCTAAAGCTGTTTTTACTTTTATATTCTGGGTTGGGAGAGGTCGAGGGGAGGGAGAGAAACAGGAAGGGAAATTCAACCAAACCATGTCCACCAGCAGTGGGGCCGTGCCCGTGGCCCGTGGAAGGACCAGTCCTTAAACCTCAGCATTTGGAATGTAAAATGCAGTTTCACTCTGCAGCTGCTCCCTCAGGCCCAGCGTGGCCCCGGCCGGGGGCTCTGAGCAGGGAGCCGTGGGGGAGAGGCAGAGCAATCCCTGCTGGGGCAGCTTCCCCGAGCCAGGAGCAGGCCAGCAGGAGCCGTGCTGGGCTCTGAGCAGAGCCCAGGGCTGCTGAGGGCAGCGCTGCTGTGTCCTGCTGTGTTGGAAGCAGAGCTCCCAGTCCTGGCTCTGGCTGGGCTGCAGGGGCTGAAGTGCTGCTGAGGGAGGCTCGGGGTGCGTGGGGAGGACTGGCACTGGAAGGCAGCACTGCACAAGCAGCCAGTGCTGTTCCTCGGGGTAATACCAAATTACTAATAGGTTCAACAACAGTAGCAAAGATTTCTTTGCTTGTGTCGTGGTGCAGAGGACAGGAGCAAACTCTCTCCTGGGAGCTGTAGTGCTTGAGCTGCCCCATGACAGCTGATCTGCAGCAGTGTTACTGATTTGTTTTGTTTCTGAAGTCTTTCTAGATGTATAGCACTTAACCACCCTCAGTGCAGCCCTCGCTGTGGAGGAGCCCAGGGGAGCCCCTCCACTCCCTATTTATTTTTGCCAAGCTGGCTGTAGGTGTAGCTCTTCCTTCAGTGGGTGAGTAGGTGAAGGGGTGGGTGGGGGTGGGAGTTACTTCTATTCTGTGTTTTGTTAAGCTTGCATCAAGGGCTTTTCAAGAGTACAATAATAAATCCTCAGGTAGTACTGGGAATCAATCCTTTACCTGTGAGACTGTTGGTCAGACCAGTACTTGAAAGGAGGAATGTTGTAATCAGTCAATATTTAGTTATATTATTGGAAACAGGAAAAATGAGTATAGAAAAATGGTAATATATAATGGCTCATCTGTGTATTTAAGATACATTGTGATTGCTTTGTCCCCACTGTTCTCTGCAGCGTGGGCAGGACCCTGCCCTGAGGCACCATTTGTACCCCTTTGTATTAAAGTGCATGTGAAGTCTGCGGTGTCCCGATGAAACACCACGTGCTTGAAAGGTGACAGAACTTATATTCCTGCTTCCTGATGTGCCCAAGTGATACTTGCATGACCTGATCCTTAGTGGCTGTGGTTCAGAGGGTGTTGCTGAGTCTCTGTGTTCAGCACTGGACCGATTGGTGTTTATCAGAGCCCATGTACTCGCCTAATCCTCGGCATGACTTCCCGTGGGATCCCGTGTGCTCCGTGTGCCCGGTGGTAGCATGTTCCTTTCAGCTGAGTGAGTGTAGTACAGACATTCCAGAGAGCTCAGGCAGCCCTTCCACACCTGCCCTGGGACACCTGGGGAAAGAAACAAACCCGACCCACCTGTGGCCACCTTCCCAAGAGGGAATATTTTAAATCCTAGGTATGGCAGGAAAACAGAGGATCCTTCCTTTGAATACAGAGTTATTCAATTGCAAATGATTCTACCCGAAGTTCCTGCAGGTGCCAGAAGAGCTTTGAGCATCCTCTTCATGCCCGTTTCTTTCCTGTGTTCCAGGCCTGGCTCTGCCCCTGGCTGGGACGCAGTGCCTGTGCCCAGAGCCCGGGGAGGTGTGGGCAGGGCTGGGAATCCTGAGCTGTGCCCATTTTGTTTGCTGTCCTGTACTGTCTGTGGTAGTTGGGGGGTGTATATACCGTAGCACAGTGGGGTGTTGGGTAACCTGTTCTTGGAAATGGACAAACATCCATGTTAGACTCGTTAGAAAGTTAGTGAGCTGCTCTGCTATCTGCCTTAAGCAAATATTTACTCATCAGGTCTTTCTTTTTTACAGATTGCCATAGAATAAACTTTTATAAAAAAAAAAATGTAAAAACTCAACAAAAAAGCTGAATGTTTTGGTATAATACAGTTTCAGGTATCTTGTCTTTTGTGTAAGCCGCTGCTGGGCCTCCCAGGTTAGAGTACAACTGTACAGTTTTTCAATCTCCCATACAAGTTTTCAGTTCTCATTTTAGTTGTAACAATAAAACTCTTTTTTTAAAGAACTCACTTGAATGTGTTATTGCTTCTGGGCTGGATCCACAGGCTCCTGCTTCCCCCACATGCACATGAGGGCTGGGATGGGATTGTAAAGGGATTTAAAGGTTGCTGTAAGAACTTCCTGGAGGCAGAGCTCCAGTAAAAGAGCAGAGGATCCCCACCTCTCCCTGCCACCTCCATTTCCCTCTTCTGGTCTTTCACAATGAACAGTTAAATTTTAAGGGTAAGAAGTGCAGGAACTCAAGCACCCTGCTTGATTTCTGCAGGAGCTGAGGTGGGGCAGGAGCTGATGCTGTTTGCAGCTGCAGCCTGCAGATCCTGGTGTTTGAATTCCAGTACTTACCTTTGGTTTATATTTTTAAGGAAACCTACAACTGGAAGAGAGAGTTCATCAAAGTGGAACAGGACAGGGCAGATCAGGGCCCTGTCCTTTGGGGGTTTAGTGCCTCTTACCTGCCCCAGGGCTGCAAGCACAGCAGTAGGAAATACTCCCAGGAACTTGTCTCAAATGGTTTATTAGAACTTTAGAAAACAGTATGAAATCCAACAAATAAATACCAAATAGAAAAGTTTTATGTGTATATATATATATAAAAATATGTACACACAAGCCCAACCCTTTCAAGTATTGCACCTGAAGCCAGGCTGCTCCCCATGGGCACCCTGCCAGCCAGGGCTGGATGAGGAGGAGAAGTCTTGGTCTTTGACTAAATTCAGAATTTTAAAAAAACAAACCTGTCCCTCCCTCAGTCAGAGCTGCACATGGCAAATCCCCTGCAGCCCCTGCTGCTGAGCACACACACCTCTTCCAGAGCCTGTCAGGCCCTGCTGGACCTGGCCTGAGCTGCAGCAATTACAAAGAAAGTCACTTAGGGAGTAGCAGGTTTTCCTTCTGCAGCTAAATTGCCCAAGCAAAGGACACCACCAAGCAGTGGTGCTGGATTTGTTCTACTGAGAGGGCAGTTGATGGTCTGGGAGAGCAATCATTTCTCTCCTTGGAGAATGCCAGATTAATAAATCACACTTCTGGGAAAATAGATCATATTGGACAGAGTTGGAGCAGGGGCAGCTAATTGCAGCAAGATGGAGATTTTAGCTCCAGTTAAGACCTGGATCCACATTCTGAGATATCCCAGTTTTCATTTGTCCAGCACTTGGTATTTCATCATGTGCTGAGAAACTGAGAAAATACATTCCAGGCTGCACCATGGAGATGGCAAACTTTGGAAATGAACCTGTCCTGGGGCAGGAGGTAGCAGGGACAGGACAGAACAGAACAGAAGGAAACCAGACAAAAGCAAACCCTCAGGTACCCGTGTGGCTGTGAGGACACCGGGATCCAGCTCCTCACATTCCACTGCTAAAACACTGTGATTTCAATCTCAGCCTCCTGAGCTGTTTCTCTCAGTTCACAGCAGATCCTGTCCATCTTCTCAAAGGCCTGTCGGCCCCGTTCCCCTGTGGAGAGAGAAAACAGCCCCTGCTGAGGGACAGGCAGAACACCCTGAGGAACGTGGCCCTCTGGGGACACTCCTGTCACAGCCTTGCTTGGAAGGAAGGACCCAAGCGTGACAAACATCCCTCAGGGAATAGTTTTCCAAACCCTGCTGGAAGCCACCATGGAAAATCAGGCCTCCTGCAACGATTTCCATGAGTAACAGCTTGGAGCATCACAGCTGGAAAACCTCTCATGCACGTGAGCCTGAGTGGGGCAAGGCTGGAGATCCCCAGAACTAAGCCTGGCTCAAAGTGGGGTTTGGAAGAACAGAACAGAGACAGGGTTGTCTCCTGCATGACCTGGCCATGCTCTGGCAGCATTCCAGCTGTTGGGCCCCCAGGAAAAGCACAAATGCTGGGCAGTAGGGGATGGGGAGCACTGACATTTTATCAGGTCCCTTCTACTGTCAATCACTTGTCACCTGGATTCCAGTGAAGTAACAAGTAATGAACCAGCATAAAACTGTCAGTCTTTATCTACAACCTATCAAAAGGTTCAGTGGTTCCTAAAGCACTTCATCCTTCAGGATCTCCTTGGTCTGGTTCTATCAGGGGCCCTTGGCTGTTATGGGTGATGTAAAGTTTATCATCATGGTATGAAACAGCTGTTCATGAAATATTTCCATTGTCCTGGATGTGTTCAGGCTGAACTTGAGGCCCTCCTGGTCCTGCACTATTTCACATCCCTCTTTCAGACCATTCTAAAGCTGTACAAAAGCCTTACCAAAGGACAGAGTGGTTTCCCTGGCTGCATTCCTGACTTCCTCTGTTTCAGACTGGCACAGGTGGGCAACCTGCTCAATGCTCTCCACAGCCTGTTGGAAAAAAGAAGAATTTGCCTCAGGAGCTTTTCAGCAGTTTGCTGGACATTTTCTACAAAGCACAGACACAAACTCCCATCTCCTCTAACTTCCAAATTCCACCAGGACCTTTCTCTTCCCCAGCATACTGGGTTGCAGTTACATTTCCTGACATGGTCTCACCTCTGTTACCTTCTCTCCTGTTTTAGGGCATCAGAAAGTGTAAAAGTGCCAGGGTACAGGTCACAGTTGTGGGACCATTAAATCAGTGCCACCCGACAAGGACCTTCACTGAAAGGGTTAATCCCAGCTGGTGCTTTGCAAATTGACTTTAAGGCCCTGATTTGCTGGTGTGTGAGTATGTGTTTGCAGACATTGGTTCACTGTGTGCAAACCTTTTACAGCTTAGGGCTCTTGGGAAGGTTTAAATCTGTGCTGTTTCTTATAATAGCAATGCAAATACTACTTTTGTTTTCTGACTTTAATCAGCTATTGTTAAAAATACCCCCTGATTTAACTTCAGGTTTCTACAGTTAAATGTTTAGAACTGACTGATACAGAAATGTTGTTTATGCACGTGCTGGGTGACCCCAGTCAGACACTGTCCCTCACCACAGAATGTCACAGGAGTTCACACATCCCTCGTGCTGTGCCTGGCAGATCAGACACTCCCAGGTGCCCACAGCTCCCTCTCCTGCTGCCCTGGGAATAATGGCATCAATAGTCTGGAACCGTGGCAGCCAAAGAATCGGGCAGTCCCCAGTTCCAGTAACCCCTCCCCGCTCAGACCCAGCGGGGCTCTGATCCCCGCGCTCACCCTGAGGTTCTTCAGAGCCAGGCACGCAGCCTGCTGCAGCCTTGCATCAGCGTCCGATAAAACGTCCGTGTAAAACAGGACAGCCTGGACGGAAAAAGAGGAGAATAAAAAAGGAACTCGGGAGTGTAATCAAGCAACCAAACCCGAGTGACAGGAGCGGCGTTACCCTGTGAACTGCAGAGGGAGAGAGCCCCTGTGTTTAGGGGCTCGTCCCCAGCTAGAACAAGGCGAGGAAAGTGGTGCCGTTCCCGGGGGAGCTCCCCGGTGTCCCCGCATTCCCCGCTGTGCCCCGCTCCCGGGTGTACCCCGCATTCCCCGCTGTGCCCCGCTCCCGGGTGTACCCCGCATTCCCCGCTGTGCCCCGCTCCCGGGTGTACCCCGCATTCCCCGCTGTGCCCCGCTCCCGGGTGTACCCCGCATTCCCCGAGCTCCCCGGCATCCCCCGCTCCCCGAGCTCCCCGGCATCCCCCGCTCCCCGAGCTCCCCGGTGTCCCCGCGCTGTCCCCGCGCTCACCCGGGCCCGGAGGCTGCCGCTGCCGCCGGCCCGGGCCAGGCACGCCGTGGCCGCTTTGCTCACTCGGTGGTTCTCGTCCAGCTGCAGCAGCCCGAGCAGCCGCAGCGTCCGCGGCAGCGGCTGCAGCCGGCTCAGCCTCTTCCCCTTCAGCCTCTTCAGCGTCTTCAGCCGCCCGGGGCACTGCAGCTCCTCGATCAGCATCACTGCCGGGGAAGGACCGGCCTCGCTCACCCCGAGGGAACGCGAGGGACGCCACCCCCCGGGCCGGGGACAGCCCGAGCGGGGCAGGCCGCCGAGCGGGACCGCCCTGGGCCCAGCCTGCCTTCTCCCCCTGTC
Organism: Promerops cafer; assembly: GCA_013398275.1. Classification (NCBI taxonomy): domain Eukaryota; kingdom Metazoa; phylum Chordata; class Aves; order Passeriformes; family Nectariniidae; genus Promerops; species Promerops cafer. The sequence continues at coordinate 113,895 of VZSE01000992.1, read as the reverse complement.
GCGGCCGCTGTCCCCGTGCCCCGGCCGGGACAGCAGAGCCGTGCTCAAGCTCTCAGCCCCCCGCCACGAGTCCCCTGCATCAACGCAAGCCTGAAGATGCAGCCAACAGCAGGACTAATTAAAATAAGTATTTTCTAATACTGAGAAAGTTTTGAAGTACTTTCGCATGTTGGACAAGACTCCAGTGAGGCACTGGCTACCTCGGGCTACAAAATGCACGTCAGGAACCTCTGCAATTTTATTGCTCTTTTCTCTGAGTCCAGCTACAATAGTGAGCCCAAGCCACAGACTGCACTGAGTCCTTGGAATCAGCTGTAGGCTGCTCCTTTGTGTCTGCTTTAGCTTCAGAATATCCAAAAAAACCACTTTTCAGGGCACTTAAGATAAGCCCATCCTTCACACGGGGTTTGTTTGCACATGGTCAGATATGGGAGTCAAGCATGCTTTTCCTGTTCTGATTAAAACTACATGGTGGTAAGAGGAATAAAAATGGAAACAAGTTGTCAGTGCAAGGGCTGGGCTGTTTCCTGCTCTGGAGCTGTACCTGGAGCAGGAACCTGGAGGGCACCAGCCCTGCAGGAGGAGCCAAGCACTGCCATTACCTTCCTTAGCGAGCTTTGCCAGGTGTTTCTCCAGGCTGCCAATGCGGTGTCTCTCCAGGTAACGATAGAACTGGAATAAAGTAACTGCTTCCGTTTGGAAATGTGAGGAGGGGAGCAGCCCATCACAGGTGAGGATCTGCTCCAGCAGCCTCTGCAGCACTGCAGGGAACAGGGAGAAGGACAAGCAGAAAGCAGCAGGTTGGTACATGGAAGCTGCCAAAAGCAAGCGAGGAGAGGTTTGGGTTTGGGGTTTTTTAAATGCACAAGGACCATTTTCAGCACTGCACTGAAGTCAGCGTGGCCTGGTGCTCACGTGGTACCTGTCTCCAGGTGGCTGGGGTACTTCTCCTTCACTTTGAGCATCATTGTGTATTTCAGTGCATGGCGGAACCTTTCTGCTGAGGTCACCAAGATGCTGCTGCCAGGCTCAGCAAGATCACTCCAGATTTTCAGATACTGCTTCTTCTTTTTAGTCTTCTGAATAACTGAAACCCAATATTTTAAAAAGTCAGCGAGCTCTAGCAGATTTGGGATTTTACATGAGAAATCAGGCAGCAAATAGCCTATCTGGACATAGGGCAGCTCTAACTTGTATTTGCATTAGAGATGGTTTTGTTAAAAACAGGACATTTGCTGCCCAAATGTTCACACCTGCAAGCCCTAATCTCCCATTGGGCTGAGCTCCTAAACTGCTATCAGCAGCTCTTCTGCCTCTTATTGTTCCCTTTACCCCAGCACCTGAGTCAGTTCCAGAACATTCTGGGAGTTCAAGTGGCTGCCCTTCTGTCAGCCAAGGAGGTGCCACTGCCAAGGCTTTTGGGATCCTGCCTCGTGTTCCTTGCCCTTGCAGGGCTCCGACCTCGGGGCTCTCAAACCCTTCACAAGAGCAGGTGCAGCAATACCCTGAGGTTCCTCATTTGGAGCCTTCATCCCTCACTTTTACCTCCAGACACTGAGCTCCTGCATTTCAGACTCCCACGCCTCCCCTGTCAGGCTGTACCAGCCCCTTTGCAGCTCTGCTCCAGGGAACAGTTTATTCTCACTTCCTCCAGGATAAAATCTGGCAGCAAATGCTTCCAACTAAAATTTGCATTCTTGCTGTATATTTACCAAGATGAGAACAAAAGCCTTCCGAGCCTCCTTGTGCTTTATCATTTTGTCATGTCCAACAGCCAGTGGAAGAACTTAGTAGTGGGAAGACGTGAGATGAAATTCTGTGCCCACCAAACTGTTCTGGCAAGTGGGCACAGAATCTGGGCTGTTTGCTTTCCCAGGAAAAGCACAGATATAAAAGAGGATTTTATTAAGGCTGCTCTGCTGCTCTTTGACTGCAAACTCTGCCATCTACAACCTCCCTGTTTAAGACACACTAGTTCAGCTACTCCTTCTCTGAGACCAACTTCTCCAATTTTTTTTTCTTTTCTTCTGTGTAGAAGAAGAAATGCACCAAAGAATGAGCCTTTTTTTCCTAAGAATCCAGATAAAAGAGCTGGTTTAGTGATGTCAGTGTTTGCAAGGAATTTAGAATGAAACCCCTGGGTCTGGGGAGGCTCGAGCAGACACATCAGGGGTGCACCTCTCCCATCTCTGCACGCTTTGGGGTAAGGCAGGTACTCACTTTTCTCAACAGACAGATCCAGGACATCCCCCAGGACTCGCGTCTGCTCTGCCACTTCTTCCAAAATGCTCTCCTGGACCACCTGGGCTACATTTGGTGTCCTCAGTTTCTGAAATGCAACAGACATAACTCAGGAGCTGAAACAAGGGCAGGATCAAGCTCCAGATAAATGAGGATTTGTTTCTTAGAATCCAAATTTAAGACAAGTGAGAAAACCCCAGCTGCTCTCAGAAGGCCCCTTGCCCCTCAGACACCTGCTCCCTGTTGTAGCAGTTTTCCATTCATCAAACATTACCCAAGCCAAGCCAAGCCTGTGCATTTGCAGCCTGCTTTGGGCACAGAGGCATTGCTTAGAGCTTCAGCAAAACCCAGAGGCTGAAAAGAGGCAGCAGAGTTTTGTATGACACGTTCTGTGTGTTCACACGTGTACACTGCATTGATGCACCCAATTTCCATTGTGAGCCTCTCTGAAACAAACAAAACATATCAAATTCTCCTCTAATCAGAATCAGCAGTGACAGCCAGTGCCCTGGAAACCCCCAGGCTGCTCTGTACCTGCAGGAGACCTTTGCACAGCCTCAGGTGTGTTATCAACAGCATGTCTAGGTTGTCATCCCCAGTGGTTACGTCTCGTGCTTCTGGTCTCGTGTCACAGCCCAGGGACTGGAGCACATTGTCATTGTATGTGCTGGGGAGATGAAGGGAAAAGAGAGTTAGAAGTCTCATCACCAAATAGAATTGAAGATGTACAGTCTCAACAGGGAGCTGCAAAAGAAACCCGGTGGCATTGAACAGAAACCAGCGTTTTCTTTAATTGCATTTATAACCCTCTCTAAAAACATGGGGAGGCATTTCTGTGCTGGATTGGACACCACAGCTGTTTCCCAGCCCAGGTGTGGGACCCCCTTTGCCTGTGCCCCGAGGTGCTGCAGCACATACCTGACACTGCCTGTCCTTACACTGCCAAACAGGGACAGCTCATCAGCACTGCAGTCAGCGTTCAGGAAATCAAAACTCTCCAGCACTGTCTCCACCATCAGACTCTCCATAGAGGAATGTTTGTGAAGTGTCTTCAGCTGTTGATGAAATGGAAGCAGAAACACTGTTATTTGTAGTTGGCCAGCCATTTTGCACTTGTTCTTTTCTGGTTTTGAAATCATTCCTAATAAAAAATCACTTTGCTTTTCTGATTTCATCCTTAACACATCAGGGAAGTCTGCTCTTGGTGCAGCACTCTGACCCCAAAATAACGTTGCTAGTTAGATTCAAAACATGTTTCAATATTTTAATCTCTGTGGATTCCCCTTTATCTCCATGCCTGCTGAGGCTGGTGAGAGCTGATATTCTCTGCATCTTCTGTCACTAACACAGTTTTCACTCATTCCCTGTTTCTGAGCTCAAAGCAGCAACCTTGGGGGGCTGTTACATCCCAGCACAGCGCCCAAGAGCTTCATATCAACATGGAGCCAGTACCTTTGTCCCCCTTGGAAAGGCTGCTCTGAGGGCACTTGGTTTGGGTGTTAAATTCTGCTTTTCCAGGGGTTTCACTGGAGCAGGAGGCCAGGGCAGTTGTGTTATCATCAGGTCTTACTCCAGCCTGGATCCCCTCCCCAGCCCTCGTGTTCCTGCTCCCAAACCGGCGGTCCAGCCCGTGCCTGCTCCTCTCCAGGGCCCCAGCTCTGAGGAAAGAGCCGGTCCGGCGGCTCGCAGGCAGCCCGAGCCGCGGCGGGAGCGGGGCAGCTGCGCGGGCAGAGCTGCCGCGGCCAGCCCGAGCCACACCACGCGTGAAAAACGCCGGAAGGTTCGCAGCCGACCCGAACGGCGAGGCCCGGACACACGGCCCGGGCTCTGCTCAGCCCCGGCTCCTTCCTCGCCATCGCCGCTCCGAGCCCGGCTCTGGGCGGCTCCCGCGCCCCGGGGCCGCTTCCCCGAGCCCCGCCTGACCTCTGGTGGCCGAAACGCCCCGCTGGGGCCGAGCCGCCG